>QLTV01002425.1:879642-892327 GCA_003457575.1 Thermophis baileyi
CCTTCGGCCGTGGAGGCCACACCCAGTACCTTCCAGGAGCTTCCATGCTCGAGCCCCGGAGCGGCAGCAGACCTGTCCGCACAGGCCGCTGCCTCACCACCAACTGAATTGCGCAGGTCTAGTAGGGCTTCAAAACGCCCCGCCTACCTGCGTGATTACGTATGCTGGACAGCTCCATCCAGGAGGGGAGGGGTGTTATGTTCTAACTGTTTCAACTGTGTTGCATGGTTCCAACCAGGTCCAGCGTTTGAGCGGGAAAAAGCTCAAACGCTATTGGCTGGTCTGTCTGACAGCTCCCTATAAAAGGGCAAGCTGTCAGACTGCTCTTTGCTGGTTGCTTACACAAGAGCTGAAATAAAGAGCTGCTTTGGAAGTCTGTCTCCTGTCATCTCTACCCACTATCTAACAATGACTGTCCAAACTTACGGAACAAATACTTTAATTTTTCTGTTTAGCATCCCCCATTTTCCACTCCCGGGGCATGAAAAAAGTTGGAAAGACTCTATGTGGAAGATTAGGAACTCCAGATCCCTTGACAAATTCTAAGAAAGTATAAATATGCAATAAATGTCTAGGGGGAAAAACATAAGAGACTACCAAAATATTTTGTCTTTGATTTGAATGTTATAAATCATGATAAGCAGGCTGTGCAGTACAGCTATAAGATTATTCAGCACCATAGCACTATGTCTTAAATCACAGATTAATTCCACTGTCAGCTCAAGGCATTAGTGGGTGTTGGTAGTCAGCAACTGTGCTAAAATCTGTGATAGGGAGAGTCTGTCTACCTTCTTAATTGCACAGCGCTGTTTCACAGCACTGAAGATGATTAAAAGAGAAGTAAGAAGTTTTCAGTGAGAGCAAAAAGATGGAGCAAACCCTTCTGTCTTGACAGATTTTCTATTAAAAATTGAGAAAGGAAACAACTTCTGGGGCAGAAGAGTTTCCTGCTATTGGCACAAAATCGCTATGAGAAAACTGCCTAAATTCAAAAGGTCATCCAAAAAGATTTAGTGCTGTGAAGATACAAATCTTCATTTTGCATCAATTGAAGTTCAAAAGAAGCTCTCACCCAGAATATCAGCATTTTTCCAATGCATCTTTACAGAGAATGTATTTAAGTCATTTAAGCAAGAAGTTACCAAGGCAACCTCTGTTTTACCAGGAAAATAGTCAACACAGTAACTGAATTTATGCAAAAGTAATGGGAAATTGCTGCTACATGGTTATGCAAGTGCAAAGCTAGACACTGGCACATTTCCACTCTGTAAACCTTTTATTTAGGGAGAAGTGCAAATTGAAGCCACAACAAACTGAAAATTCATTTCCAGCTTGGCTATAAATCCCAAGAGAACATTTAGTAAATTGAATTAAATCTAAGTTTGGGTTTTTAGTCTCCCCAATGATCCTAGTAAACTAATGTAGGATGTCCACCAAATGTCTAGACTCAGAAATGAGAGAGTGAGTAATATGAGTACTGTGGAATCATAGAGAGTCGGAAGGAACTTCGGTGGTTACCTTCTGCTCTATGTAGAATCCACTAGAGAAGGGGTGGGAAACGATGGCCGCTTTATAACTTGTGGACTTTAACTCCCAGAATTCCAGAGCCAGCATGGGAGTTGAAGTCCACAAGTCATAAAAGGGCCATCGTTCTCCACCCCTGCACTACAACATCTTTATTCATTTATTTGCAATGAATACACCACCTCATTCTAACTGGACTCTAGGTGGCTTACAGTATATTTAATATAAGACATAAACAATATAAAGCTATAATAGATTGAAAACCTCCAATGAAGGAGAACTCACCACTTCATGTGTCAGTGTGTCCAGCTGGTTAACAGCTTGTAGAGGCAGGAAGTTCCTCCTGATATCTAGCCTGACACTCCTTCCTTGTGGTCTCTGGTTCAGCTCTCTAGGGCAATAAAGAATAAATCCACTACCTCATCTGTGTGGTAATCCTTCAGGTATTTGAAGACTACTATCATATCGTCCCTTAGTCCTTTCTGTAAGTTAAACATCCTCAGATTCTTTCACTATTTCTCCTAAGATTTATTTTCAAGATCCTTTACCATTTTGACTGTCCTTTTCTGAACTTGTTCTAATTTATCATGGTTATTTTTAAATTGTGGTGCCCAGAACTGGGCAAAATATTTCAAATAGGGTCTGATAAGGGCAGAATGAAACTGAGCAATTGAATTGAACAATTTCTTCCATGATCTGGACATTATGCTCCTATTAATATATCCTGCAATAGTACTTGTCTTCCTGGCAGCTGCTTTACACCATTGGCTCATGTTTAATTTGTGGTCAACAAGGTCTCCTTTTCATTTCAGCACACTGTTCCAACCTGTTTGGATCTTTCTGAATCTTCTCTCTAGCCCTTATTTTCTCATTTTATTAATGAAGAATTTTGCGAAAGACTGTCAAAGGCTTTACTTTGAGATCTAGATGCATTGTGTCCATGGATTTCATGCTCTACTAAATTACTGTACTTAACAAATAAAGAGGTGAAGTTAATCTGGCAAGATTTGTTTATGAGAAACCCAGACTGTCTTCTGTTAATTGCAGCATGCCTACACAAGAGCTCACAAATGCTTTTTAATAATCTGTTTGAGAAGCTTGCCCAGTATAGATATCAAACTGTGGGTCTATATTTTCCTTTCTTGAAAATGGGAACAACATTTCCTCTTCCCCAACCTTCTGGGACCTTGCCAATCTAACACATTCTCAACAATTCCTGACAGCAATTCTATAATCAGGTCTGCTAGTTCATTCAATATCCTGGGTTGAAATCTCTCTGGCCCGGAGACCCAAATTAGCTTAAATTATCAAAAATCTCTCTTACCCTCTCCTTGTTTAGCTTAAGCTCAATATCCTTCCTTTCCTCAAGGGCACAACAGTGAACTAGGCACCATTTCCCTACTGAGAAAAGACAGATACACAATAAGAATAAAGAAGTTCTGTCTTCTCACCATTAACCATTACCAAATTTACTAAAAGAAGATAGTAGATTCTGTTTTTTCTTGCTTTTTCTGACGAGAGAGGACAAGAATTTGTTGGACCCGTAAGTCTTGTCAGAGTTAGATTTTCACCAGACAACAGGATAATTGAAATGTCCCATTGTACGGTACCTAAGCATGCCTCTCTCACCTTTTATTACCAGCATCCTTACATCATTGAAGATCAAATCTAGGCAATCATTTCCAAAGGAAGTTAAGCAAGATTGGAGCTAAAATGGAGCTTTGTGGATCTCAGTCATAAAAGCCAGTGAACAGAAGACACTAATTTCTTTCATCTGAGGACTGACTTCATAAAACTACTGTTCTTCCTATACCTCAGGCCATCAAAGCTGATTTCAAAAATACAATCACTACAATGAAGAATCCAATTCAGAAAAGCTGAAGTTCTTGAAACAAAGCTTCAAACTTTCCAGCTGAGATCCCAGAATGATACGTAGCATGAGTAAACTATCTAAACCACTCATTATCCCTCAAAAACAAATAAAACTGATTTCAGAGTCTGAGAAAGATAAACTCATCTTATTTTAATTTCCTCTTTTTTTAAAAAAAGAATACATTTTAATAGTTTTATAAATCATCATGGACATTTAATGGAAAGGCAAATAATATCAGTAATAATCTACCGTATATAAATGAGCAATAAAATTAAATCAGTTGAGAGAATGGTAGTGACAGAAACCCCAATTTAAAAGAAGCTTGTCTAATTATTCTGGAAAATCTCACCAAACTCTTGAGGAGTCTCCATGTACATTCATCACTCACTCATCATTCATACTCACTTGGGTTCAACAACCATTTTAAAGAGGACCAGTGTTATCCTTCTAGCAGTGAGAAAAAGATTGCTGACAAACCTGTCTATAATAGGCATTAGATATGATTGGTTGCAAAGTTCTGTGCCAAAGTTACATAACTATTTCATGGCTGCATGAGGTCATGCAACTATTTATCATCCAACTCCCTAATTAGGGATTTTAAGATAGAGTCAGTCTAAGTTTAGCTGCTCTAACCTTTGGATCAACCTCTTTATGAGAAACTGCTCAGCTCTAAACAACAGAACAGAAATTATATTTTTTTCCAAATTCCTTAAAATCTGATTAAAATCTATATAAATTGAAAAGATTATACAAAGTCTAAAATTCCATATTTTATTTAGGGCATAAGCATTCTAACTTTTCTTCCAGGAAATGTAGACTTCGAGGAACCCAATTCCAGCCAAAGGCTGAAGCCCTGGTCACAATTTTGCTACTGAAATACCACTGACTCCACTTGGACTTAAGTGATTCGGCTGGCAGCCGAAAAACGGAGGTGCCACCACATTCAGAGTCTTATTGGGCTTCTGCTGCTGAAATAGAAGGGGGGGGGAAGCTTATTCTGTCTTTGGTTCCATGTAGAATTTCCCTCAACTTACAATTAGTTAAGCAGATGTTTGGGGACTACCAGAAGGGATCTGAATCTGCCCCCTTTTTTGATCTTTCCAACCTTAGAGGTAGAAGCTATCAAAGCTTCCATGTGGATTGGGATGGGATTTAAACTTGGTCTTCCTGCTTTGCAGACCAGCTTCTCTTCACCTCTGTACAACTTTATTTCCCAGGACGCTAATATGATTGTATCTTTCTAGTCCAACTCTAGAAGCAGTAGAACTTATCATAATAGTACATTTTTTGAACGAGTTTTAAAAGCTGAAGGAAATGTGTTTATAAATAAGAGAAATCTGGAGCAGTAGAAGCTTCCACTAGGGCTCCAGACCTTTCTCGGCTGATGGGAATATTTGATATTTTGGGATCAAGTTGTGGTGCTTTCATAAAATAGCTTATGGAAGGAAACTTGCCCATTCATAAAATGGCTGTCATAGATACAAAACATGGATTGATCAGAATGTTTCCTCCTACTAGCTAGAGTCACATCCAGACACACACTTTGTTCCCTCATTTCCTTGCTTTGCTTTATTCCTTTTCTGGACAAAAGGCATCACATGCAGGGCAAGTTTATTTCATTTCTAAAAAGCCACCAACTGAGAGTTAAGAGTTAGGCTTCCAGTTAAATAGGTACCAACTTGAAGATCAAGCTCTTCTTTTAATGACCGGTATATGTTCCTTGCCGCTTTATTAAAGAAAGGAAAACAAATACAATAAAGGCAATACTTTCTAAATACTTCAGCCCCTATGATTTATATTAAATAAAAAGTACCATATTTTTTGCACTATAAGACGCATCGGTGTATAAGACGCATCAAGATTTCAAAGAGGTAAGTACGAAAAAAAAGTTTTTGCCCTCCCCTAGCACCCAGGAGCACTCTGCAGACCTCCCAAACCCTCTGCACACCCCGTTTTTGAGAAAAACGGGCCGTTTTTTGCCCATTTTCCCCAAAAATGGGGGCGTTTTTGCCCTCTCCCAGCCCCCAGGAGCACTCTGCAGACCTCCCAAACCCTCTGCGCACCCGTTTTCGTGCGGGGTGGGGCTTCGGGAGCTAAAAATGGCTGTATTCGGTGTATAAGACGCACCAACATTTCCACCCTCTTTTAGGGGAAAATATAGAATATCAGTGGCTTACGGTTGACCTAGGGTTGAATCCTTAGTGCTCTCTGAGTTTGGTTATTTGCTTGCAGACCTTACATTACCCAGCTAGATAACATCATCAGTGCTAGTGAGTGTGGAGTTTGCTCCCTGTTTATATACAGTCGTCAGTGTTGATGGAAGTGTGGTTTTTCTCCTTGGGAGTTCCTTGATTTGAGTACTGTTTTCTGCTTGATTGTCTAAGCTACAATATAGCTTAATATGTGAATCCAGTTGTACTTGTAGCTACCGTATTTTTCGGAGTATAAGATGCACTTTTCTATTGTAAACTATTTTGTTGTGTGCTGCCTAGAGTTGGCCTTGGGGAGATGGGTGGCTGTATGAGAGAGGGGGCGGGGAAAGAGAGACTGTAGTTTGCTGGTTTGAGTGAACCCAGCTATTTTGTGCTCTGTTAACCAAAATTTATGGTTTAACATAATAAGTGATTACAGCCAGTCTCAGTTTATTCAGTTAAGCAAACCTTGCCTTTATGTAATCCCTACCTCTCCCTTTCTCAAAAGAAATTATGTGGGAATACATAATCACAGACAGAAATCTGTAATATTACATCAAATTTCTTAGAAGTTCTCTTCCCTGTCCAAAATATAAACCAAACAAAAAGAATCTAGTACCCGATGCGCTGACAGGCTCTGTATGCGAGGAATACAGGCAAGAAGACATATGCATCTTTCTACTTAGAGCAAGATGAATTATTGTTTTACGAACCTCAAGCAAACAATCCAAGACCCTCAACAATGGTGAAATTTGGGGAGATACACCGACTCTTTACTTTTTCTCCAAACAGTTGACAGTTAATGTAAAAAGCTTCTGTCAGTCAGAGAAAACAAATTATGGATTAAATAGACAGTTTGTCTGAACAACTCCAGTTCAGCTTCCCATGTTCTTACCTCCAACATGTTGGGATGAATCACTGATCTGGGCATGCCTCCTGACTGGAAGAAGGCAAGTCTAGAGTAATGACTCATGCAAACACCAAAGAGGCAACCTACATAAGAAAAGAACAGCTCATGCAGTTGTATTGCTATAACATTAACAACTGATGTATCCTCTTCCCTCCCTGACAGATTTCCCATATTTCTAGCTTAGCCTGCACCTATCTGGTATTTTCCAGTTGTTTTGGGACTTTAACAGATAGTCATGCTGGTTGGAAGTTCTTGGTGTTACAATATCAATATACCTGAAGAATATCAGGGCACAGAAGGCTGTCAAAACTATTCTTCAATCATTGGCATCCCACAGGGAAACAATGGTGGAAAAAGTATTGTTATGTGTCAACGTATACAAGTAGTTCTCGACTGATAATCATTCATTTAGTCACCGTTCAAAGTTACAATGGTACTGAAAAAAGTGACTTATGATCATTTTCACACCTACAACCATTGCAATATCCTTATGGTCACATGATCAAAATTTGGACCCTTGGCAACTGACTCATATTTATGATGGTTGCAGTGTCCCGGGCTCACGTGATCACATTTTGCGAACTTCTGGCAAACCAAAGTCAATGGGGAAGCCAGACTCACTTAACAAACATGTTATTAACTTAACAACTGCAGTGATTCACTTAACAACTGTGGCAAGAAAGGTCATAAAATGGGGCAAAACTCATTTAACAACTATTTCACTTAGCAATAGAAGTTTTGAGCTCAATTGTGGTCATAAGTCAGGGACTACCTGTACAAATAATCACAAGTAAAAGCAAATTTGAGTGATCAATGTGTTATTGTTTGAGCCACCTGAAAATAACTATAACTATCCTGTATATTTTAAACATTTTTCTCCTTTCTAAAATGTAAACATCAAAAGGACTGTAACAATACAATACAATGTCTTAAAGGAAACAAAACAAACTTCACATTGTTTCATGAATAGCTTTACCATATTGTGTGCATTGCTTAGATATTATTATTTTTTTAGTTTCAGAGCATTACTTTTCAGTTCAGTTCTTAGGTTTAGACTTTTATTTTTCTTTTCTCAGGAAATGCACACACATTAGTGCATTTCATTTGGGTAATGAAATGTCTGCAAGCAACCAAACAAACTCAAGAGACCACCATGGACTCTACAGCTCCTGTCACCAATACCCAACCTGACCACTGATGGCGAAATTAATATGAGGTGGATGAGAGGTGGGGTCAGGGGGAACCTGAGCTAAATTGTTCAATGTTGTATAAGACAGGTTCATCTGTTCCTGACCTGGAATGGGTACGTAGCAATAGCACTTAGACTTATATACAGCTTCACAGTGCTTTACAGCCCTCTCTAAGCGGTTTACAGAGTCAGCATATTGCTCCCAACAATCTGGGTCCTCATTTTACCGACCTCAGAAGGACGGAAGGCTGAGACAACCATGAGCCGGTAAGAATCAAACTGCTGAACTGCAGGCAGCCAGCAGTCAGTAGAAGTAGCCTGCAATAATGCATTCTAACCACTGCGCCACATAAGAGGTGGAACAGGACTCAGGAACAACTGTCCACAGTTTATTTATTTAAGAACATTTAGACAGCCGCCCATCTCACTCTCAGTGACTCTAGGTGGCTTAAAAAAGTAATTTAAAGAGCATTTGTTTCAAGGGCACCACCGACATGATGACTCACAAATGCTAGCTCCATAATAGGTAGGTGTCTCTGCTGGGTCTAAGTACCAAGATCTTCCATTGTATGATTGAAGACTAATGTTGAATGAAATCCTATGCTGCAGGCCTATCTATCTCACTGAAAATTTCTCACTTAACATGGAATGGAAAGGGTGCTTGAACTCTACATACCAAGTGCAGTATACTACGAATCCAGTTGCATGCTCTACATGCCAAATGTGTTATTAATCCAATTCCCAAATCCCATGAATATAAACAAGCATGTCTGTGTTTCCAAACCTCAGTTCTCGAGGTTCATATTGTAATCATTTTAATGCCGAAAACTTAAACATAAATATGATCTGAAATAGGGAAAAAGATTATATTCAATATTTTTGTGCAATATTAGGCAACAAGAACCCACATATTAAGGTAATAAGATCAAGTGAACTCAGCCTCAGAAGGATCCCATTTTGAAAATCAATATCCTGAAACTTCAGAAATCACAGAATATAATAGTTGGAAATAAGGGAAGAAATTGGGCAGAAGCAAAACACAAGTTTAATTTTAGCGGCACTTTAGTACTATCACAAAAACACAAGCAGAAATTTTAATAACACCAAACGCAGGCAAGAAGCTGCTCCTCATTACCAACTTCATATTCAGGGAATGGGGCTATAAACCAATCAGGATTTTTAATTAGGCTGCTACAAAATGACATCCAAATTGAAGAAGAGGCTTGTTTTTCCCTGTAATTAATCTACAAATCCTGTAGAAGTGCTGATAAAATTAGACTGCATAGAAACAGCATGTGTATATATTAATATTTCATTTATGCTTTGTTTCTTAGGATATTCTACTGGACATATTTGTGTTAAGATGTGGAATTTTAGGCGGCTTGTATCTGTGAGCCTTTGCTCAAGGAAACTAACACAGCTTTTATAAAAATGGAAAAGAACTAAACAATACAAGAACTAAACATGAGAGAAAAAAGCAGTTCCAGATGTCGGGAGAATTAGAGAAAGGGGAAGGAGTTACAGGAGGCACAGTGCTGTAGTCAAAAACAGGATGAAGGCTAAAAAACCAAGTACTAGCAGTTTCATAACAGGCATGAGCTTGTACAATAAGCTTAATTATAGACACAAATCCTTTATCTTGTTCTGTTCTTGTATTTAACAGAGTATACATCCACAAAGAGATTAAGTTAGAAATCTGCAAGAATAAAAGGGTGACTTCTTTGTGGTTTGAGAAGTATCCGATAATCTTCCAAAGGGTCAATATTGTATTGTTTAGCAATAATTATGATGCTTGAAAACAGGCAGCGAGGAGACAGGAGGATATTTTTTTAAAAAAACCTTTTCAAAAACATTACATCTGGGTCCCTGCAAGCGAGAGAAAGTCAGTCTTGTGGTCTTAAAGCCCAATTTCTCTGGTTTCCCTTTGCATTTTTCCACCTTCTACAAAGAACCCAGGGTTCTTTCCACTGAGTAGAATAAAATGTCAGCTATTTGGGGAAAGAATGGGAAATAGTTTTAAGTTCATGTGATGAAGGACCTCTAATTTGCAATGAATGGAACATTTTCCGTATTGCAGCTGAGAAACCAACATGAATGTCACCAGGAATTCAGCTTGGTTCAAGAAAGCCTTTATTCATTTACATCCAGATAACATACTGTACTTGCTTCGGAGCAAATATGTGGAAGATTGCATTTTTACACGTCCAATGATTGCTTCATATTTATTTCATGGGACAAAAGTGTAAGTCTACATATAGATCAAGCTTTCTCTCACCAAATTGGCTTGGGCACTAAACGTAGGAAAAATAAATGTTGTGTTATCTTCAGCGTAACAAGCTTATCAAACCGTCTGTTTCTTCTAGCTAATTTCATTTAACACTTTCAACTTTTCCTCTGAGGATGAGAACTTGGTCACCAGGAATTTAATACATTTATTTGCTAACTATGGTTTGTTGAAGAAGCCATCACACTAAATCATACTAAAGTATGACTTAGAACATTGTCCAGATCCAGCTACTGTATCTAGTCCATAATTAAGCTGCTTTAGAAAATTATTCAACAACTTTTACAAAAAATTCATATATACCTGAGTTATGGTAAATGACAGCTTTCTGCAGAAACACCTCCCAACCCACCTGAAGCGAATATTGCTCCACTTAATGTGGTGTTCCAGGATATGTATTAACCACAAATTTTCAGCAAATTTGGATGTGTTATTACAAAAGGGCAAGCATAGTTCCTGAATATATGAACATAGTTCCTCCATGGTTGCAGCAGTAGCTGGTTTCATGCTGAACTGTCAGAGGTGGGTTCCTCCCGGTTCGGACCGGTTCTCCCGAACTGGTAGCGACCCGCTGGTGATGTCACGATGACGTCATTGATCTGGTTCAGTCGGTGCCGGTCCGTGGACGCCGCCATCTTTTTTAAAAAAAAATTTGGAATATATTTGGGAGGGGGGATTTTTTCCGGTTTTTTTTTCCTTCTGCGCATGCGCAGAAGCCGAGTTTCCTGCATTGCACATGCGTCTCCATCTTGTTTTTGGATCAGAAGCCGAGTTTCCGGCACTGCGCATGCGTCACCATCTTGTTTTTGGCTTTTTTTTAAAAAAATTTTATTTTTTTGCACTGTGCATGCATGCGCGTGCAAAGTGCGGCCACGCGGCGCGGGAGGAAGCAAACCGGCAGCGAGGTAAGTTAGAACCCACCCCTGTGAACTGTTATGTGGACTGTTAGTTTGGGCTCAGCATGATTTGTGAACCATAGTTTATCATGGAGCAGTATATATAAACTGGACTTTTTCATCAAACCATGGTTAAAACAAACCACAGCTTAGCATGATCTTTGAATCCAGCACATATACACAGATCTTGTCCAATTAGGGTAAACCATATGATGCTGGAGTAACAAACATGAACAGTAGGCTTTTGAGTATGCCAGGAGATCAATCTTCAAGACCTCCTGCCAGCTGCAGATGACTTTTTGACCCTTCCCTAAGAACTCTTGAGTGATATATGTGATCCTATTAGCTGCAGCAAATGATCACAGCCAGCCACAGCAAATTATCTTTGCAATGTAAAGACAGCATAACAAGAATGACATATGGATTAGAAGACATCCAATTCAAAACGTGCATCTTCTAGAAACACAGTAGTTGGATGGTTACAAATGTGATAAATAGAATTAAATACACCAAGCCTAGGTATAAAACGCATAATGGTCCAAACTCATCAGTCATGCAGTCTTAACAATTACCTATCACTTATTCCAAGTGCCAAACAAGATTTAATACCAAATACACAGCCCAGCCTTCCTTTGTTCTCAAAGTAATCCAGGCACCTAGCAATCTAATCTGGACATGTAAATATGTGTTTATGTAAAGGCAATTTAACTTTGCTGATAACATCTGTATTCTAGAACTGACTACTAGTAACATCATATCCTTAACCAACTCTCTCTGTGTTTAAAATAAGATATAAATTCTGCAACATCTAAAATATTTGTGCACAGTACGATTTCAATCCTATGGACATTCCCATTTACCAAGAAGCAAGTTTTATCGAAAAAAGTGGAACTTTACTGAAAAAAGTATTAGATTAGATTAAATTAGATTAGATTAACAGAGTTGGAAGGGACCTTGTAGGTCATCTAGTCCAACCCCCTGCTCAAGCAGGAGACCCTACACCAGGGTCAACCTTCCTAATGCCGCGACCCCCGCCCCGCCACCGCGACCCCCTCCCCGCGCGCGATGAATTGACAAAGGGGACGTGGCACCAAAATGGCGGGCTAGCGCGCGCTTAGGCGATCCCTGTGAAAGGGTCGTTCAACCCCCCAAAGGTGTCACGACCCACAGGTTGAGAACCACTGCCCTACACCATTTGGCAGGTAAATCTCCTCTTGAAAGTCTCAAGTGATGAAGCTCCCACAACTTCCGAAGGCAAGCTGTTCCATTGGTTGATTGTTCTCACTGTCAGAAGGTTCCTCCTTATTTCTAGGTTGAATCTCTCCTTGATCAGTTTCCATCCATTATTCCTTGTCTGTCCTTCGGGTGCTTTGGAGAATAGCTTGACTCCCTCCTTTCTGTGGCAGCCCCTCAAATACTGGAACACTGCTATCATGTCTTCCCTGATCCTTCTCTTCGCTAGACTATCCATGTCCAGTTCCTGCAACTGCTCTTCATATGTTTTAGTCTCCAGTCCCCTGATCATCCTGGTTGCTCTCCTCTGCACTTTTTCTACAGTCTCAATATATTTTTTATAGTGCGGTGACCAAAACTGGATGCAATACTCCAGGTGCGGTCTAACTAAGGCTTTATAGAGTGGTATTAGTACCTCACTTGATCTAGATTGTGTACCTCTGTTAATGCAATTTAGGATTGCATTGGCTTTTTTGGCTGCCGCTGCACACTGCTGGCTCATGTTTAGCTGGTTGTCCACTAGGACTCCAAGATCCAGTGACTCACAGTCACTGCTATTAAGCCTGGTTTCACCCAGTTTATAT
>QLTV01002425.1:892460-917484 GCA_003457575.1 Thermophis baileyi
CCCCACTGCTTACTTCTCTCCATGTAGACTTAGATCCATTAAGGACTACTCGTTGAGTACGGTTTGTCAGCCAGTTGTGGATCCATCTGATGATGAGGTTGTCTATCCCACTTTTCTCTAGCTTACGAAGAAGTAGGTTATGGTCTACTTTGTCGAATGCCTTGCTGAAGTCTAGGTATATTATGTCCACAGTATTTCGCTGGTCTACTAATTTAGTCACGGTGTTGAAGAATGAAATGAGATTGGTTTGGCATGATCTGTTTTTAACAAACCCATGCTGGCTGCTAGTTATTATTTTATTCGTTTCTAGGTGTTGACAGATCTGGTTTTTTATTATCTTTTCCAGTATCTTCCCGGGTATTGATGTTAGACTGATTGGTCTGTAGTTTCCTGGGTCAGTTTTTTTTCCTTTTTTGAAGATGGGAACCACATTAGCTCTTTTGCAGTCCTCTGGTAGGGATGGGACCAGACCAGGGGTGGGTTCCACTTACCTTCCCTACCGGTTCGCATTGTGACGGAAGTGCGCATTTTGCACGCGCACGCTCGCTTAGCTCGGGCGCGCACCTATGTCACGTCGGGGAAATGACCCTCTGTGCATGCGCATGCGCAGAGGGTTTTTTGCCAGACCGGAGGACCGGTTCGGGGGCGTGGACAGCCGGCCATCGCTGCCGGTTCGGCGAGCGGGTGCAAATTTCCGCCACCAGCAACCCACCACTGGACCAGACTATAATCCTGCACATACTTAGAAACTAAACTCCATTCAATTATCTTTATGAAAAAAAACCACAGGGTCAGGCTCTACTGTCAAACTCACGGCCCAGATGCGTCACCTGCTGGCCACACCCCCACCGTTTAGCGAAGGGGGAAAAAGTCCCAATACGTCACGTGACACCGCCGTGACGACGTGAGCTTGACACCCCTGCGCTATACCTACAATACTGCTTATGCGTGTTATATTTACACAAAAGGAAGTCAAGCTTGATTTTAAGATGCTCAAAGGAAAATAGCACCAAATCCTCAGCAAATCTAAGACAATTTATCTTTAAAGTGCAAGTATTACTGGGGGGGAAATCAACTCTACTTTTGGGGCAAATTACCTTAAAATAAACCCCAGGAACTCCCAGAAAAAAGGCACCTAGGTTTGGGCTAAATTCACAGCATACTTACTCAAAATGGTTCATAATTAGCTTATGGAAGGGTTTTAGTTCAGCAACATGTTTGACATGCAAATGTTTCTGATTCCAAATACTAACATATCCCAGCTATGCAGGAAAAGCCTGCCACCCATAACAATCCAGACCTTTCAATCAGGCAGAGGAGAATAGATACAATGCAATTTGTATACCCCAAATATGTATATATGAGCAGCTTTACAGATAACATATTTCTGGAAAATCAAATTGAAGCTGTTGCTATGCCCTTTCTGTATTTAAGGGCTGATACATTCCTTACCTATTAAAACAGAAGTTTTCCCACAATGGCCTATGCAGAAACTATTCTGTTGCCAAGGGCCATCATAAGGACACACTGACAGGTCATGGCACAAAGTGACAAGTACATGATGGTGAGGGTATGCCAGAAAAAGCTTTTTACCTGGCAATTGGCCTGAGGGATATTCCCTTTCACCTGTGAACAATTCCCTATTCCCTAACACAAGAATTTTTCCACACAAAAAAAGAAAGAAAGGAAAACAGTAATGCCAAGAAAGGTGGCATGGCTGAAATGCCTGTTGATGGACAGAGCAAGGAGTCCTCTTCCTTGGAAGTAGATAGATACAAGGGGAAAGAAATGAATTGAGGACTTGCAATTCATTGATTAGACAAAAAATAAATAGGGAAAAAAAAGAGTGTTTGTTTTTGTAACCATAGAGTTACAGGTAGTTTTGTATTTGCAAATTATACCTGCTGTAAAGGAAATCCAAAGTGACTTCTAATTTGTCTTTTTGCGACTTTTTCTTTGCCTCTTTCATTTTTTACTTTGCATTACGTTCGTTTTTAACTTCTGATTCAAATTCTTAATAAAAATATATACATAAAGGAATGTGCCATTGGACGCAATGAGGTATCTCCACGCCTACAGGATTGCTGCCTACATTTCGAGCAGCCAGATCTCCTTTGCCTACCTTCCTCGAAAGTTGCAAATCCGGCGGGGTCCAACGCGTTTAGGATGACAGCCCGAGTCTTTACGGGACGGCGAGGATCCCCGGAGTATTAAAACTTTTGTTGCGGGCCGCTTCTTCCCAAGAAACCAATTACAGAAGGATGACGAAAGTAAATACGCCTTAACTTGCATCCACTAATCATCCAGTTTTCCACCGAGGATCAGAAGAGCTGCTGGAAACCCGCTGCCGCGCTGGCTTTACACCCATAATCTTCCCGTTCGGGAAAGACCGGAGAACAATGGAGAAAAGTCGCCCGCGATGTTCCCACGCGACCTCGGTCGGAAGGCAGCGGCTTCTTCGGCTGAGCCGAGGGGTTGCGCAATTCTGCACCTCCTACCTCGCGTCTTACAGGGCGGGGGAGAAGCCGCGGCGAGTTTGGGGCTCTTTCCTTTTCCTTCCGCTTCTTGTTTTGGCGGAAAGGAGGCGATCGAGCAACCGAGTTGCCAGCGTGAGGCGGCGTTGGAGAAGGCACGGCCCCGAGGGAGAGGCTTCTCCAAATCGTAGCATCTCCGCGGATGGGGTGATTTTGGGAAAAAGAGGCCAACGGGCGCTTAGAGAAGGCTGCCCTCTTTTGGGCGCCCTTCAAAGCGCAGCCCTGTTGCAAAAAATAAAAATAAAAAATTTGAGAGGTCGGATCTAAATACAGGGAGTCCTCGACTTACAACAGTTCATTTAGTGACCGTTCGAAGTTACACCGGCACTGAAAAGACTGACTTGTGACCATTTTTCACACTTATGACCATTGCAGCATCTCCATGGTCACGTGATTTACATTCAGATGCTTGGCAACTGACTCCTAGTTATGACAGTTGCAGTATTCAGGAGTCATTTTGCGACCTTCTGACAAGCAAACTCAATGGAGAACCCAGATTCGCTTAACAACCGTGTTACTAATTTAACGACTGATTCACTTAACAAGTGTGGCAAGAAAAGTCATAAAAGGGGACAAATTCACTTAGCAAATTTTTCACAGAACAACATAAATTTTGGCCTCAATTGTGATCACAAGTTGAGGACTACTTGTACCTGTGATTGACCTGCGCTTCTTCTCTAGCAGAAGGTAGTGTAGTAATCAAGTGGAGTATCTAATACGTTTCTAGACAGTTTGGAAACCATATTTTTAGTGCAGTAGATCCGCGATAAGTCGCTCCTTGCCAAAGCCTCAGATTGTACAACAATCTGTGTGACACATCCTACAGCTTGCTATAGGTAGTCCTCGACTTACAACAGTTCATTTAGTGACCGTTTGAAGTTACAACAGCACTGAAAAAAGTAGCTTATGACCATTTTTCACACTTAGGACCATTGCAGCATCCCCATGGTCATGTGATTTACATTCAGATGCTTGACAACTGGTTCCTATTTATGACGGTTGCAGTGTCCCGGGGTCATGTGATCACCTTTTGTGACCTTCTGACCAGCAAAGTCAATAAAGAAGCCAGATTTGATTAATAACAATGTTACTAATTTATAAAATGTAACTCCCACCATTTTCATTTTTTTCCTTTGAATCAATCTTAGTACATTTCACACCAAGCCAGTTCCATCTTGGCATACAACTGCAGTGATTTACTTAACAAAACTGGCAAGAAAAGTAGTAAAATGAGGCAAAACTCACTTAACAAATTTCCCGCTTGGCAACATAAATTTTGGGCTCAATTGTGGTCGTAAGTCGAGGACTACCTCTACTCTACCATAATCGCCATAGACATTGGGCATGCTTTCTAGGATTATGGAACATGTGCCAAGATGGGGCTGGCTTGATGTGAAATGTACCAAGATTGATTAAAAGGGGAAAAAAATGAAAACGTGGGACCTACATTTTATAAATGATTAAATAAATTCTTGTGTTTCACGCTCATTTCTACAAGCAGCTAAGGTAATATGTGGTTTTGGGTTAGTCTATTGCATGAACCAGGCATTTAATGATTATAAATCATCATTCATTACGGGTACTTATCAGTTATTGATATTGGCAACATTGTTAGCCTGAAGGGGGAAAGGAGCCATAGAAATAATGGCTGAGGATATCAAAACTTCAGTAGAATGGCCTGTAGACTTATTTTGTTTTATGACTCATTGCAATAACCAATACTAAGTCAGGTACTTTCCATTAACACACCTCCAACAGACAGGAATACGATTAAAAATGGTCCCTTGGATTTTAGACCTGCTCAGTCTGGAGGGACCATATACAGCCTGCATCTGCTTACTTTAATATTTGGTGACCACTTTGTTCCCTGTTCTATTAATCAGAGCCACCCACAGGATATGGTTTTAAAAAAAGTCACTCTTTTTTACATGGGTCACTGATAGAGCTCACTTTGCTTTTTTTTTTTTTTTTTTTTTTTTTTTTTTTTTTTTTTTTGGGGAAAATAACTTGCTGCAATCAAATGTTTCAGTGAATGTGGAATAATTTTCTTTTACTCTTCAAGAATGCTTTGGATCCCTGGAGAATTTGTGGAAAACATCAACACTTTCTTGGAATTGCATTTTGATAGAATGGCTTCCACCCAGTTGTAATCTGAGATTGTCCAATTGGATCTGGGTTATGTGTTTATTTACCATTTACCATTGGAGTTGTTAAATATTTTTGAGTTTTCTAATTTAAGCACTAGCTCTAATTTAAAGTAAGATCAACTGAGGATTGACTTTCAGGAGGTCTCTAGGCAACATTATGTCTGGTAAAATGATAAAGCGGTGATACCACTAATCTGCCTCTGGCTAAGTGAACATTCTCTTAATATGACCAAGCTCTATTTTCTCATTGCAAACCTGCTATTTGTATACTTGTGGATTACAATCTGGCTTTCACATAAAAACTCAGTTAAGAACAGCTTTCCATCTGCTGGTATTTCAGAGACTTTTGTGGCCTGTCAGCCACACATTTCATTCAGTTGGTTTAAAGCAGTCCTTCCGAGAGAATTGCAGTTTTACTGGAGAATGCTGGGCACTTCTAGAAAAAAACCTTTCAGAATCCAGAGTTGAACAGTATGTAACCAATGTAGGCTTGCCTCTGCACATCTGCATGGAAATGAGACAAATTGTTCATGTAAATTCATTATGTCTGCAGCTTTACCCTGACAGGGCAAGTTACAAAACATGGATTGTGACAAACTCTTATGTATTTATGTGCAATGCCATGATGCAAGTACCAAAAGGTGGAACTTATAATGGACATTTTGGCAATGGCATCATCATGGTTAGGAACATGTATGAATGTGAGACAATTGGCATGTTGCTTCAAAAATTCACTGCTACAATGCCATTTTGGTTTAGTTACTAGATTTTTGTATATATTTTGAAACACGTTAGCCTTATTTCCTCTGGTCAAATCAGAATCCAAAATGTTAGAAGGTAATTAAAATTACACCCACCAGTTTTCTTGCTTGCCTCGGTATATACATGGATACTAGTCTGGGGTGGGTTCCTCCCGGTTTGGACTGGATTGCCCGAACTGTTAGCGACCCGCTGGTGATGTCACGGATCCAGTTCGGTCGGTGCCGGTCCGTGGGCGCCGCCATCTTTTTTTTGGGAATTTTTTGTGAATTTTTTACTGTTTGGAAGGTTTTTCCTGTTCTGCTGCTTTAAAAAGGGCCCTCCCGCCCGCCCCTGGGTTTATACTGACCTTTATTCCTTTGCCTGAAGCACAGCTGATCAGCTCCTCAGCTGTGTTTCGGGCTGATTGCAGCTACTGAGCATGTGCAGAAGCAAAATTTGCACGAGGGAACGCACAAAATGTTGCGATGCGAACCGGTGGGGAAGGTAAGTGGAACCACTTACCTTCCCCACCGGTTCGCATCGCGACGGAAGTGCGCGTTTTGCCAAGATGGAACTCTACCAGATGGGGCCAAGCATATATTGTAGATACTCTAGGAGACAAACAGTCCAGGCGCTATGTGTTGGGGTAATGCAATTTGCTATTTTTTTAAGTGCAGTCAACCATGGTATCCTTTTGTGCCAGGAGGTCCCTTGGACATATTGTTTTTACTATGGTTTTAGTCCTTGTTATGGTGCATGCTGAAGATAGTGCTGTGGACTATTGTTAGCCACCTAGGTTATGCAGCCATGTTGTCTTGGTGTTTACCATCTATATGGAACTGTTGGGTACTTTTTGTTCCTTTGGAATATGCAGATGTTCCCCAGTTCTACTGCTACTTGCTATCTAATGCGAAGAAAGTACTCGATATCCTTGAACACTGATTAAACTCATTAAGGACTGAGTGAGTGAGAATGCTGAAATTAAATCCAGAAAAGTGAGAAGGGCTGTGGAAAGGAAAACTTGGGAACAGTGTGGAACCTATTTTGGATAGAGTTGTTCTCCCCAAGAAAGAATAGGTTTGCTATTTGGGGATGGTCATTTATCCCAGTTGTTTTAGGCTTTTCAGGAGACAGTTAATGGCAAACAGCACATTTCAGAATTAAAATGCCGACTGGGATGTAATCTATAGGGGCAAATAGGTTATATCCGAGGGCATTTAACTAGCCTAGCATATTACAGAACAGCTCTTGGAAAATTTTGAAAACTTGTAAAAGACAGGTGAGGTCTCAGAAAACTGGACCAGAGCAAATATTGATCATCACCACTGCCACCCACTTTCAAGAAAGGAAAACATAAGAACCCAGGAAGTTATAGACCTGTTTAGTTGACATCTATACAAATTAGTAAACAACATTTGGAGAGTGATAACTTATTACCTTTATATAAATGAAATGTAATTTTGGACGATCAAAAAGACCAAGCTTTTAGTAACAAAGTCAGGTCCAAACACTTGTGTTCTTTCTTTTGTTATTCATTTGAATTGGGTAGTGTATAAAACTGAATTACGATTTGGGTGGAGGCAAAGAACAGCAAGATCAATAATTGATCAATAATTCAACCTAGAGTACAGAACAAAAAGGTTAAATGAAAGCTCTTTGATAAATAAAGTGAGTAATAGTGCTGTTTCAATTGTCCAAACTCAACCCAGAAGATATCTTAATAAGATTTACACTTTTTGACCTTTTAACTGGGTAAATTGGTTTTCTTTTCTTGCTTAAATGGTGAAGATTATAATATAATATGAAATGTTAATTGTAAAGATAGTATAGAAAAAAATGAATTGCTCTAATGTAATATGTAGAATTGCAGATCCGAATTTTGGAGTGGGACTTCAACACTCATGTTCATAATTAAATATATATGTATTATATAATTAGTTTACATAGTAGCTTTCCCAAATCAAGTAATACTAGATTTTAAAAACGTATTGCGCAATTAGATCCATAATACATTTTATATAATAGAGAATACATTATCCAAATGGGTACTGTATGTTGAATGAAAGCTTATCTAAGGAATGACTAAAAGGTCCTGTATAATTATAATCATATATTTCAGGCTTAAGGTGCAAAATGTCTCTTCTGACTTCCATGATCTTCTTCAGAATGAAGTTCTGATGTGCCCAAGATCACTCAAGGAGAATGAATAAGATTTGAGTCAAAGCCTTCCCAGTTAGCTCTTAAGTTTGAGTATTCCCTAAAAATGGGAGGAATTTCACTAGTGTCAAAATATATGTTGTGGATGACTGGTATTGAAAAATGTGCCATGTACGTACAATAGTGCTATTTTCAGCTTATGTAAAACTTAACTCCTCCCTAAGCTAGATGCAGGCTGACAAACTCCATTCTAAAATTCTCAATGAACTAGTGTGATTCACAAATAGATATGCTCTTAAATCTTTCTCTGCGTGTCACTTGTTTAGAATCACAATAATATACTGTAATTACTCAAATGGCTCTCATTGTGGATGGGTGAATCCATTGTTTAGGTTTTACGTCTTTCCTTCCTTAATTTGCAAAGCCAGCAAAGAAAATACACACATGAAAATTTGTATGATTCTTCAAGTACATTGCTTTGTTTGTTTTATTAGATTTATATTCCAACTGTTGCACAGGAGCTCAAGACAGCACATGTAATACTTCTTCCTCTTACTTTTCCTCACAGCATCAAGGTTGTGGGGTAGCTTGAGCTGAAAGAAGTTGTAACTGGACCAAAATCACTATTTCAACTTCTCCTCATAAACATATTTTTAATATATTTTCTCTAGCATAAGTATTTTCAAGCAATTTCCCTCCTAATAGATTAGAAAAGGCGTAGCCTCTGTAGAATACAAGAATACAGAGGTGACCTTGAAGAAGGAACGCAAGAAGCATTAAGTAAACAACAGGAAAGAAGAAGGGGTAAGAAAGAAACACCAGAAGGCAAGACAAGAAACAATGGATGAAAACTAATCCAGGAGAGAAGGAACCTAGAACTAAGGAGAAATTTCCTAACAGTGAGAACAATTAACCAATGGAATGGCTTGCCTCCAGAAGTTGTGGGTGCTCCATCACTGGAAGCTTTTAAGAAGAGACTGGACAGCCATTTGTCTGGAATGGTATAGGGCAGTGGTTCTCAACCTTCCTAATGCCGCAACCCCCCCGTGACCCCCACCCTGCCGCTGCAACCCCCTCCCCGCCCCCTCGCCGCGCGCGATGAGGTGACAAAGGGGGCGTGGCACCAGGGGTGAAATGCTCCCAGTTCGGGCTTGCCTGCGGGTCGCCGGACAGCTGGTAGCGATGGAACCGGGAGACTTTTCCCACCCGCCCGGACGCCGCCATTTCGGTTCTTTTACCCTCTGCACATGTGCAAAGCGTTCTGCGCATGCGCAGAGGGTAAAAGAACCCAAATGGCGGCATCCGGGTGGGTGGGCGCTCCCGCTTCCGTCGCTACCGGCTGTCCGGCGACCCGCAGGCACGGCCGAACCGGGAGCATTTCACCCCTGCTGACGGTGGCACCAAGATGGCGGGCTAGCGCGTGCGGCGACCCCTGTGAAAAGGTCGTTCGACCCCCAAAGGGGTCGCGACCCACAGGTTGAGAACCGCTGGTATAGGGTCTCCTGCTTGAGGGGATTGGACTAGAAGACCTCCAAGGTTCCTTCCAACGCTGTCTTCTGTTATTCTGTAACACTCCTCCTTGATTTTGTTTCTGTGTAAAGAAAATACTCCCAGCAATCTATAGCAATAGCAATAGCACTTAGACTTATATACCGCTTCATAGTGCTTTACAGCCCTCTCTAAGCGGTTCACAGAGTCAGCGTATTGCCCCCAACAATCTGGGTCCTCATTTTACCCACCTCAGAAGGATGGAAGGCTGAGTCAACCTTGAGCCTGGTGAGATTTGAACCGCCGAACTGCAGCTAGCAGTCAGCTGAAGTAGCCTGCAGTACTGCACTCTAACCACTGCGCCACCTTGGCATCTACAAATGCTTTCCATTTCCTTGTTTGTACAATTCTGCAGAAGACTACAATTCTTTAGCCAAGGCTCTGAAAGAAGTAGAAAAGAATGTTTCTGAGGAATCAAGTAATCCCAGGAAACGAAACAGCACACAGTGCTGGAGCTGATGAAAAAAGCCATAACTAAAAATCCCCACCCAGTTTTCTTTCTTGATGCAGCAAATAAGCATCGGGATTTGGAAAGAGAGAGAGAGAGAAAACTTTACAGTGAACTGCCGTTAACACACTTGCATTCTGCATGTCTGTGTGTAAGAGTGAGGGAAAGAGAGAAGTTGTGTGTGACAAGGTGATACATTCACATATTGTTGGCAACAATTGAACAGGTAACTCCAGTTCTTTCACCAAGCTTACTGCTAGATAAACATGTAACAGAATGCAGCCTCAGGCAGCCTGTCCTTGCTTGGAAGCAAGACCCATTGAGTGCAATGCCAAACAAGCCTACTGCTGACTGCAAAGCCCCATGGATGTGCTTTAGTTAATGCCCCGATGGGCAAGTGCATTGGAGACCATGGAGGAAATGTGGCTGGCAGGTCACTGCACTGCACCAGGCAGGCCCCACAAGTATGTTCTTGACATGGGTTGTCCCTTAATAAGGATCAGGCAAGTCTCTGGTCAGCTACCGGCGAGGATGCTTTGTGACTTGGTTTCACTCACCTCCCCAAAATAACTTGGATTCCACATAGAACTGGCAGGTTACATTCCCTCCATTCCTGAGTAGAAGAAAGACCAAAGATGGAGAGAGGCAGCCTTTTGTTTCCTGGGTTCCCTTTGCTAGCCATCTTGCCCTTCTTGGACCCACATAAGCCACCTCAAGACTTTACTGCAGCCAGCTGCCCCAGAAGGACCAGATAAGCAAGAGACAATTATCAGTATCACCTCAGATTCCCCCCCCCCCCCCAATTACAACAATGCTGGCTCTTTCTCCTGACCTTCCCTTCCCACATTGCATTTCTTAGTCCAAAATAACCTTTAAGGGTTTCTAAATCAGCCATCCTAAGGACCTGCCTTCATTTGCCCATCTCAACCTATTCCTGCCTCTTTCCCCTGAGCAATTGGTGATTATCTTTCACCAATTGGCAAGTAATGTTTGGTGAGGAGGGAAAATGAATCTAGGAGAATCTACCAGTCACTTTTGTTAACTTATCCTGTATTAATACTTTTAAGGCCAGCCTTTTTACTGAGATAGAATAACATTTGGCTAATTGGGACAGCAAATTTTAGGTCAGTATACTTTTCTACCCACTTAAGAACTAGCGGATTGTACGTTAATGCAGCTATGGAGCTGCAAGAGAATCTATCCTTAACCAAGTGGAAAAGATGGAGAGAATAGTGGACTTCCACAAAGTTCAATCCTTGGCTCTGAACTCCTCTTTTTTATTAACAGCTGGGGTGAAATGGGGAGGGAATGCCTCTCAAACCTGCAAATGATAAAAGTGGGTGGCCTAGTCAGAAATAAAACTTGAAGTCAACAGACCAAAATGTACCAGGGAAATGCAAAATTATTCACTTAGGACACTGAAATCATTGGGCGATCCTTGGCTTGGCAATAGCATGCATAAAACAGGCCTTGGATTAATAGTTGATTGCAAGCTGGACATGAGTCATCAGCATATTGTGGCAGCAAAGAATTTCCATCTTTGGGATCAATCCATTATCAGAAATATAATTTTAAATTGCAGAAAAAAATTGTTCCATTTTATTCTACTGTGATCAGATTCAAGCAATTTGTCCACTTTTTGTCCAGTGACAAAATGTATTCAAGCGGGAACAGCTTCAGAGAAAGACACAGGAATGATCAGGAGATTTGTTCACCAGTGACTTAGCATTTTAAAAATGTGCATGTCAGTATTTTGCCATCAGTTTGGTAAGCCTCCTATAGTTTGGCCTCTGTCGAATCCTTTCTATATCACTTCTTGCCTTCTGAGTGTTTATCTGAGTTTTGTCAATAATTTTGTCAATGATTTCAAAGTTGTAATTTTGGGACTTCCCCCAACATTCAAGAATGATCAAAATTTATAGACAAAAGCATTAGCCAAAATGATTTCTATGCTAGTAGGTAACGTGTGGTCACATGAGAGGAAAACTTCAGTGGTACACTGCTGCTTAAATGTGTTCTGTGGCTGATTACAATTTAACCACTATGCTAACTAAAGCATAGTTAGCTATGCTTTAGTTAGCCCTGAGCTATCTCCAACAAACACACTCCTCTAGGTAAACCCCTGAGTGTATCAAAGAGGGCAAACATGACCAGATCAACAGATCCACAAAGGTGATGAGATTCAGTCAAGATACCTGATAAAGAGGAAGCAGCATTAGTAGGAGCTCCTTACTATTTACAAGCCAAAGCAGCTTTAACGTGCAGTGCACTGTTAGTGTCTTACTAGTTCCAGCCTTCAGATGAAAATTGACGTATTGTTAAATAAAAAGACAGCGTGCAAAGAGGTCTTAGAAAGAAGCTAGCAGAGAAGAGCAACAAAGATGATTAGGGGACTAGAGGCTAAAACATATAAAGAACGGTTGCAGGAACTGGGTATGTCTAATAGTTTAATGAAAAGAAGGACTAGGGGAGACATGATAGCAGTGTTCCAATATCTCAGGGGTTGCCACAAAGAAGAGGGAGTTAACCTATTCTCCAAAGCACCTGAAGGTAGGACAAGAAGCAATGGATGGAAACTAAATCAAGGAGAGAACCAACCTAGAACTAAGGAGAAATTTCCTGAGAATTAGAACCATTAATTAATGGAACAACTTGCCTCCAGAAGTTGTGATTGCTCCAACATTGGACATTTTTAACAAGAGATTTGTCTGAAATGGTATAGGGTTTCCTGCCTGAGCAGGGGGTTGGATTAGAAGATCTCCAAGGTCTCTTCCAACTCTGTTATTCTGTAATCTGAATATGCTGTTAAGTATTCTAGTCTCTTCTGCTCTAGCAAGGTTAATCCCTTCCCAGTTATCTATACAACTTGTCCATTTAGAGAAAATCTTATACTTAGGGAGTTCAGGATTATGAATGAAGGCAAATATACATGTCCCAGGATAATGTTGCAGGATCCAATCTGGGTCGGTCCCTGGGACCAGAAGTTTAGTCTTCCGAGCTTTTGGACTCGTGCTGGAGCCCATCCTCAGGGAACCTCTCTCTAATGAAATGTTCAGGGTTACATTGGGGATTGAAAATCAAGTTTTGATTGTTAAGAAAGGTTAGATATATGTTTAGCCGAAAAGATGCTATGAGAAGACATATGGTTTCTTAAAGGGGGAATTTCAACAATGGCTAACAATCATGATTTAATCTTTTCTGTACTAGGAACTGCATGTAACACTACAAATACTTGATTCCTTCCTTATGTTTTACCAGATGACAATTGGCTTGAATATGGCTGGAGCAAGAAACGCATATGCATAAATGGAGCCAAAGTTAATATTTTAAAGCTCTGTCACAGGGGTGAAATACTACCGGTTTGGCCTGGTCCGGGTGTACCGGTAGCGGTGGCTGCCGGTAGTTCAGAGAACTGGTAGCAGCGGCAGCGTGAGGCTCCGCCCACCCACCCGGACGTTGCCATTTCCTTGTTTTTAACCCTCTGCGCATGTGCAAAGCGTTCTGTGCATGCGCAGAGGGTGAAAAAGCGTGCATGATGGGCGCGCACAAAGCGCACGCTTCCGAACCGGTAGGGAAGGTAAGTAGATTTCACCGCTGCTCTGTCACTTGAAAGGCTTTGAAAGGTTGCAGATTTCCAACCATTTTCCCTTGTGGTGACATTTACTCATTTGCTGCCATATGTTGGATTGGGTTGTGCCACACTAGGAGAGTTGTTATTTATGTATCCAAAAGCTAAATCCAGTGCATAACTTCAGATGTACACAACCAACAAATACATCCTATAATAGCTAGAAATCAGCCTGAGTTCAGATATCCCATCAGTGTCATATCTTGAAAAAGGTTGTAAGAAGCTGCATATGAATTTAGCTAAACAACTCATTAAAAATCTATTCCTCCCTCCCCTCCCCTGTTCTGTCCTACCCTTACTCTACCCTATCATGTCTTATCCTATCCTGTCCTGTCCTGTCCTGTCCTGTCCTGTCCTGTCCTGTCCTGTCCTGTCCTATCCTATCCTATCCTATCCTATCCTATCCTATCCTATCCTATCCAGTCTGTCTGTCTGCCTAGCCACCTATATTTCTTAATGATACTTCATTTTTGATTAAGTAAAGGAGAATTTCAGAATAAAAAAATCTAAAGAGAGGTCTTCTACCTTTCTGTTTCATCAATTCAAACATTTAAATGTTATTTTGTAAGATCATGAATTCAAGGTAATGTTTGAACATTTCGGCCAGAGAAGAGAGGCCCAAAGTGCTGAGAGAATATTTAACCCAATTTGGTTAATCTCCTTTGCTCGAGGCTTGTCTAACTAAGCTAAGTCAATAAAACTTTGTCCGCAGACACACAGAGCTTTCAGCACACAACTTGCCTGTCCCAAAATGGAGTGCTGCAAATATATATTTGGATTAGTTTTCTTTCTCTACACAGGTATGTTTCTTTTTTGCTGCTTTTCAGAAGAATTGAGATAATAGAAGTCTCAGAAATATCATATTTAATGAGTGTTGGACTTAACCTTGGAAGTTTGAATGAGCACATATTGGATAAATGCTTGATGTTACTAACTTTATATATAAAATACTAAATAATTACATTTCTGTTTCTAAAACCTTACATTACAATGAGATCTGGTTTTTGTAAATGTTGTACAGTCCCAGGAACTAATAATGCTAAGAGAAACTGGCTGAAGAACTCTGTGCCCAATTTATTGTAAAATGAGATGGGAGAGTTTCTTACCTAAAATTTTGCAAATTGTGTCCTGTATGCTATGTAATGTTCAATAATCTAGGAACCACTCATATAAAGCAAGCATATTGTCTATGAAACATCAATATCGTATATGACATTGCTTCTTCTATTAATATTTATTACCATTGGATTATATTCCTCTTCTTTTCCTCTAGATGTCTCTGGGTTGTTTAAAAATAATGCTACTGGGCAGGTAGGTTACAGAGCTAGATTTAATTAGTGGTGGGACAACTCCATCTTTTGTCAGAAAACATCACAAATTATTACAAAAGAGGCACAAGCTAAATATGTTTCATATTACAAACAAGTTCTAGGTAAGTTTTCTAGCTAGACAATACTTTCTTAAAAGGGGAATTAAATGTTTCTGAATACAACAATACAATTACACAGCAGGAGCATGTGTAATTCAGTAATTCAGCAGCCATCTTAATGGTCATTAGAGCCGTTCTTCATCCTAAACCAGAAAGAAGACAAATCTTCTATAGAATAATTTTCAACATACCCTAGTTTATTTAGCATATTGTTAGATGTTCCAGATGGAGAAAGGTTTCTGTCACTTAGGTTTTTTTCTCTCCTGTATCAGTAGCTTCTAATCACCAACTCACTTCAGTGTCAGATGCTGAAGTCCATTAGCAACAGGAATGGATAAGGAGAATCCTGGAGGCTGGAGTTTTGCTCTTCTAAGAGTTTTGCTCTTCTAAGTTTATTAAGACCTAGGCCATTTCCTGCTTAAATAGAAAATGCCTAAGACATATTATTCATACCACTCTTGAGCTCAACCAGAAAAGAAAGGTAGAAACAAAACAAATAATAATTTCCCAAAGGTGACCTTTCGTTTGCCTCAACAGTTTGCCATTGCACAAGGTTTACTGGAGACATTTCTTAAAACGTAGCCAAAATCAAGCCAGCGAAGAAAGGACTTGATTTTGCAAAGTATCATTAACTGTGAAATAAACAACAGCATTCTGGGACTCAAAATCTCACAATCTCTACTTTTCCCGTGGATAAATTATGAAAGTGCTCTTGGGACAAAAAGTTAGCAATGAACCTGATGATGGGACAACTTTGAGGCACTGCCTTGAAAAAGTTGGTTTGCGGTCTCTTCCCCATTTTATCTCCTGGCCTGGAAACTGAAGATTACCAAGACTCCTGTAAAGAGATAGAATGACACCCCCACTTCACCTGAGGCAGCAGGTTTTCAGAAGAGACTGCATTTAAACACTGTTGCTTCTTCCAAAGACAGCGATGACTACATAAGGAACTGCAAGAAGAAAACCAGTTTGGTTTAATGGTGAACGCATCATACTAGAAAACAGGGCGCTGGGAGTTCTAGTCCTGCCTTAAGTATGAAAGTGGCTGGGGGACTTTGGGCCCCGTCACTCACTCTCAGCCCAACTCACCTCCCAGGGTTGCTGTAAGGGGAAATAAAAGGAGGGAGGGGTATTGGTATGTTCACTACCTTGAGTTATTTATAAAAATAATAAAGGCGAGTTAAACAAAATCTAAACAAACAAGAAAGGGTGTGTTGGCATTATTTCTCTCGCAAATATACAAACCTTTATTTGGTACCCAAGGCAATTATTTTTATCTAACTCAGTGCTTTCTTGCTGGTGAGTTTATCTCAATAGAGACACTTATAAAACCAGCAGAACTGTTTAGAAGGATTCCATTTCAGAAAAACGGTGCCGAATCTCAGGATCTTCCTTTGCTCTAATCATTCCATTCGCTGTAGCCCTACTCTCTCTTTCTAATAAAAAATCTAGGAATTATCATTCCATTTGCAGGTTTATCATCCTTTGCTCAGGGGAATCAAACTTTCATCTGCAGGCCAATTATTCTAGTTCTGTGGCCACAATTCCAGTTCCAGGAATGTCACCCTCTCACTCAGATCACCATACAATAACTTTGGGTGAAATTTCTTTCCCGCCTGCCACTGGAATAATTAAAGTTTTTCCCCAAGTGTTAATTTAACCCTGTGCACTAATGTAATTCTTACATTAGTAAGAATTAGTAATCTTACAATTACATATTCAGGCAATCTGCAGACTTTACGTTCTGGTATACATACTTCCCTGCATGCAGAATAAGGAAGCCTCTCATTTGGTGAAAAGTATGTATTTGGTGTTTTTTACTTTCTAAACTCTTCTCACTTTTTCCCCCCTCTTAGTTCAAGGAGATATTCTGGACAATTATGTAAGGACAGATGGTGCTTGGATCCTTGGTCAAGAATCTACCACCTATAGAACTTTAACTAAAGGAGCTTGTGCTATCAAATGTGAAACTGAAACAGCATTTACCTGCAGGTAATCATAGGATTCTTGCATTTTATGAAAGTTGCTCAAATGTTTTGATTGTCGCTGGTTATCTGAAAACTTCCTTAGAGATGAATGACAGTAATGAAGATAGAATTCAGCAAATACTTAGAGAGCTTGATACAATGCAATGCAATGTACTGCAACAACTCTACAGGCAGTCCTTGACTTACAACCACAATTGAGCCCAAACTTTCAATTCCTAAGCAAGACAGTTGTTAAGTGAGTTTTGCCCCATTTTATGACCTTTCTTGCCATAGTTGTTAAGTGAATCATCGCAGGTGTTAATTCAGTGGTGAAATCCTTTTTTTTTTACTTCCGGTTCTGTGGGCGTGGCTTGGTGGGCGTGGCTTGGTGGGCATGGCAGGGGAAGGATACTGCAAAATCCCCATTCCCTCCCCACTCCTGGGGGAAGGCTACTGCAAAATCTCCATTCCCACCCCACTCTGGGGCCAGTCAGAGGTGGTATTTGCCAGTTCTCCGAACTACTCAAAATTTCCGCTACCGGTTCTCCGAACTACTCAAAATTTCTGCTACCGGTTCTCCAGAACCTGTCAGAACCTGCTGGATTTCACCCCTGTGTTAAGTTAGTAACACGGTTGTTCAGTGAATCTGTCTTCCCCATTGACTTTGCTGGTCAAAAAGTCGCAAAAGATGATTTCATGCCTCTGGGACCAGGGGTGGGTTCCTCCCAGTTCGGACCGGTTCGCCCAAACCAGTAGTGACCTGCTGGTGATGTCACGATGACGTCACCGATCCGGTCCGTGGGCGCCGCCATCTTTTTTTTTTTTAATTAAAAAAAAATTAAATTTTTTCTTCTTCTGAGCATGTGCAGAAGCCGAGTTCCGGCACTGTGCATGCGGTCGCCATCTTGTTTTTGGCTTTTTTTATTTATTTTTTTCGGATTTTTGTTACTGCGCAGCGAACCGGCAGTGAGGTAAGTTGGAACCCACCCCTGTCTGGGACACTGCAGCTGGTATAAGTACATGCAAGTTGCCAAGCGGTCGAATTTTGATCACCTGACCATGGGGGTGCTGCAATGGTCCCAAGTGTGAAAAACAGTCATAAGTCACTTTTTTTCAGTGCCGGTGTATCTTTCAATGGTCACTCAATGAATGGTTGTAAATTGAGGGCTATCTGTACAGGCAATTTACAACCACAATTGACACCAACATTTATGTTGTTAAGTGAGAAATGTGTTAAGTGAGTCTTGCCCCATTTTATGACTTTCCTTGCCACATTTGTTAAGTGAATCACTGCAGTTGTTAAATTAGTAACACGGTTGTTAAGTGAATCTGGTTTCCCCATTGACTTTGCTTGTTAGAAGGTTGCAGAAGGTGATCACATGATCCCAGGTCACTGCAACTGTCATAAATGTGAATCAGTTGTCGAGCATCCAAGTGTAAATCGTGTGACCATGGGGATGCTGCAACGGTCATAAGCGCGAAAAATGGTCATAAGTCACTTTTTCCAGTGCCGTTGTAACTTCGAACGGTCACTAAGCGAACTGTTGTAAGTCAAGGACTACCTGCATTAAGGACCCTTGTGATTTTTGTATTGAACTGTGATTTGTTTCTGGTAGCAGATACCACTATGCGGCTATGTTTTGACATAATAGCAATCTCCTGCCTTTTTAAATATGGCTCTTCTTTTTCAAGTACCGCATTCTTCCTGTATAAAATTAGTAAAAGAATCCTCAGAACTATGCATTAAGTATTGGCATTTAATCTGTATTAGGATTGGATCCAACCAGGGGTGAAATCCAGCAGGTTCTGACAGGTTCTGGAGAACTGGTAGCGGAAATTTTGAGTAGTTCGGAGAACTGGTAGCGGAAATTTTGAGTAGTTCGGAGAACCGGCAAATACCACCTCTGGCTGGCCCCAGAGTGGGGTGGGAATGGGGATTTTGCAGTATCCTTCCCCTGGAGTGGTGTGGGAATGGGGATTTTGCAGTATCCTTCCCCTGGAGTGGGGAGGGAATGGGGATTTTGCAGTATCCTTCCCCTGGAGTGGGGAGGGAACGGGGATTTTGCAGTATCCTTCCCCTGCCACGCCCACCAAGCCACGCCCACAGAACCGGTAGTAAAAAAAATTGGATTTCACCACTGGATCCAACGATCTCCTCCATCACAGCTTGAACCAGCAAAAGGAGGAGAATCTTTTGCTCCTTAGCAATTCTTCCTCCGCTCCAAATCTAGACTTCCAAGTAGGTTTAGTGAAGGTATAAAGGGGTACAGAAGAAGAGGAGAGCCCTTAGCTCTTTATACAAAGTTCAGTTAATCTGATTTACACTGGATTTAATGCTGCTATTTTATGATTGTCCGCCTTCTTTTGCTTTTCATGTATTTTGTTCCTGTTATTTTATGGTAAGTTGGAAGGTGCCTCCAAATTGGGCAAACTATACTTCTAAATAAAATGCAAATCAACACTTAAAGTTTATCACCATGTACATGTATACATCCGAACTAGACTGTGTTGTTTCTCTGTGTCATGTAATATATGTGGGTATATGCATAATTTTGTATTTATTTATGTATTTATTTAGTCATGTTTATGTAGTGTATATTGGAGGTGGTGACCCTTTGACAGATGTACGTAATGAAATTTCATTTTAATGTATGCCGATTAGTGCACATTCAAAGTGACAATAAAGTTATTCTAAGTCTAAGAAAGCGTCCCTCTTCTCTGCCCTTTCCACAGGGCGTTTCTATTTACAGCGAAAGAGCAGCAATGCATTACGTTGCGCGACAATACTAAAACAGCGGCTGTGTTAAGAAAAGCAGGGGCCATTCTCTTTGAAAAACGAAGTAAGTGTACACTTTTGGATATTATGCCTTTTGCAGTTCCTTAGGCGACATGACGATTCATGAAATTTGGAAGTTGGGGTAGTATGAATTTTGCAGGTGGTGTTTTCTTTTTGTCAAGGGAATTTTGACCTCAGGAGAAAAAGACTATAAGGTCATTTAATTCAAGGTATTGGTTGTGATATGGTAAAACATGGAAGCACGCAAGAAACTGTTTATCTGCAGTTGTTTCAAAGCCCAGCTAAATATAAACCAATCAGTAGTCCTGTAAGATTTACCAATCAGTAGCCCATGTAAGTTGACAAATGCAGAAAACATTACAAGTTAGTGGTTGGTGAATGCAACATGTTGATGGGGTTTCTGACTGATCCACATGTACAGAGAGCCGAGGTGGCGCAGTGGTTAGAGTGCAGTACTGCAGGCTACTTCAGCTGACTGTTCAGCAGTTCAGCGGTTCAAATCTCACCGGCTCAAGGTTGACTCAGCCTTCCAACCTTCTGAGGTGGGTAAAATGAGGACCCAGATTGTTGGGGGCAATATGCTGACTCTGTGAACCGCTTAGAGAGTGCTGTAAAGCACTGTAAAGCGGTATATAAGTCTAAGTGCTATTGCTATTGCTACAGGTAGTCCTCAACTTGCAACAGTTCATTTAGTGACCATTTGAAGTCACAACAGCACTGAAAAAAGTGACTTATGACCATTTGTCACACTGATGACGGTTGCAGCCTCTCCGTGGTCACATGATTTACATTTAGATGCTTGACAACTGGTTCATATTTATGACAGTTGCAATGTCCCAGGGTCATGTGATCCCTTACCTTCTGATAAGTAAATTTAATGGGGAAGCCAGATTCACTTAATAACCGTGTTACCAATTTAACAACTGCAGTGATTCACTTAACAAATGTGGCAAGAAAAGTCATAAAATGGGGCAAAACTCATTTCTCACAAATTTCTCACTTAGCAAATTTCTCGCTTAGCAACATACATTCTGGGCTCAATTGTGTTCGTAAGTTGAGGACTACCTTTAGTTTTGTTCAGTGATGTCTGACTGCCAACAAAATGGCGTCGGTTGCCCCCTCTTTCTCAGTGTCTCCCCCCATCCCCCCAAGTCCAATACTATTTCATGAGATTGGGATACTCCATGAAGTAGTTTTAAGGAGCATAGGAGGCTACAACAGAGCAGGAAATGGTTCCCTTGATCAAAATTGAAGGTCACCCTCTATATCTTTGTTTTCAATGGCATCCTATATGTCCCTTACTGTATTTGCAATTGGAAAGAGAACCTGAGGTAGTCACCAATGTTGTGATTAAAGCAGCCCTTAATTGCATTTGGATAATCACTCATTTGTCGCTCAGCTTAAATTTCTATTCTGTGCTCAGGGAATGGGCATCAGGAAATCAGAGCATTAAAAAAAATAACCAAAATTTGGTTTGATTTACATTTATGTTGAATTAATATTAAAACTGGTTTAATATAATTATTCTCTAGTCACTGATTTTGCATTGCATTCCCCCTGAACTATCATAATTAAAATAACCATCTGGTAATAATTTTGAGACCAGAGGTAAAACCTAACCAACCTTGGCAAAGTTGAAAAAAGCTAACCAGCATTAGGTCCAGCACTTAGATGGGAGACCACCAGAAAATCTCAGAATTGCAATCTTGATTGGCAAATTAAAAAAAAAAAAGCAGAAGAAGGTAATGACATACTGTACTTTTTCCATGTTATAGCCATGTGGCCCCTAAAAATCAAACTCAGCTTGAGAGAATCTTTACCTTTTTAACTAAGTTTGTTAAACGTTTGCTTGTAATCCAAGGTTTGCAATTTCATGATCTCAGGTTGTGATCCCCTAATTCAACTGAACATGAAGGCCAGATATTAAAATGTTCAACTTGATCACATCAGGGTGGAGTTCCATCTGTAAGCAATGATTTTTCTTTGGTGGAAAGGTTCTCTGTGATAACAATAGCAATTTTTAATAACCACATTTTCTTTCAGTATATCTCCTGGAATGCAGAATTGGAATTGGAGTGGACTATAGAGGAACGGAATCAAAAACACAGAATGGTGTAATATGCCAGAAATGGACCGAGAACAGTCCTCATATTCCCAAGTATGGCCTTTTCCATCTCAGCAAAACAGCCTTCGTTTTTCTATAGCCATATGAATTTAGAATGACTTGACCTGAATTTTTGTAGGAAACGTGTATAGCACAATTCAACAAACATTAGCCATGGCTAAGGCTGCAATCTTGCTTACCTGAAAGGAACTAGCTGTATTGAATTCAACAGAGTCTTCTGAACAGAGATTTTTAAAAATTATTTTGTAATTAAACTTCGAAGCCGCCCACCTCACTGAGGTGACTCTAGGATCTGCTTTCTTGTCCCATTAATAAGAGCAAGTTTACTGAACAGTTTTCTGAAAGTGCATAGAATAGAGTGAAGCATATTAGTGAACCTCAACTAGAATTTCCATTGGCTTCTCTCTATTCCCACATGTTGCAGAAAATATGATTAAATGCTAATATATCTGAACTCCAGCTGTATGAAATAGCTGGTTTTTTAAAGCTATTCCCAAAAGCTTTGAATCAATACATGTTCAATACATTTTAAAACACTTTTTTTAATTATCGCTCTCTTCTTCACTTATTACAAAATTATCATAGTGAGTGACAGCTTCTGGCCAATTTTTTCTGTTCTTGAAAAAAGCTAAAACCATTTCTGAATTATTGCCAAGAAAACTTCATACTGTGGATGCACATGACGTTGTTGCTGCTGCTGTTGTTGTTAAGTGACATTGTTCACTTGTAACACTTGTTAAAAGTTGCAAGACTGTATTTATTAAAGTTTGACTTGGAGGACAATTTGGGAGATATATCAACAATGATATATGGTATAATTTAGTGCTTTTCAAAGTTGGCAAATTTATGATGTGTGGACTTCAACTCCTAGAATTCCCCAGGTAGCATGCTGCAATTATGTAAGTAGAATATTGGGGAAAGCAATGGTATAAGCAAGAAAGAACTGATTTTACCCATATGAAATCTCTAAAGAGAAGCACTGTCTTTCCCTTAAAACCCTCCCCTTTCCCCCTGGGATGGGGATGGGGAAAAGGTGAGCAACTTCAACTCTAACTTCCTCTCCTGTTTAAAGTACTGGAAGCCTCCAGCAGTTCTAAATGTTTTATTTTAACAGGTTAAACTCTTATTGACTATGTCCTGTTAACATTTCTTTGTCCAACCCTTATATCATTCAAATAATGTGTAAAATATCTAGGATCCATTTACTCCAGTGAAATTTCCACAAGTTCAGATCAGTTTTATTTGCAAAGTGGTGGCCATTGCAGCATCCCCAGGGTCATGTAATCATGATTTATGATGCTCTCTGACTGTTTTCCCCAAGAAAAGTTAATGGGGAAGCCTGCAGGAAGTCAGACATTTCCCTTACTCTCGTTCAGGGGTGGGTTCCGGACCCAGGTACTGCCGGTTCGCTCAGGGATGTGCCGCACGGGTGCCCATCGTGTGCCCCGCGCACACAGTACTTAAAAAAAGCTTTTGCGCATGCGCAGAAGCAAAAAACAAGATGGCGCCGCCTATGGCGCCGCCGAGAGAACCGGCTCAGGGGCGTGGCAGGCCTGGGTCGCTGCCAGTTCCAGTGACCCAGGCCACCACGTTACTAACAGTTCTATAGAACCGGTCCGAACCAGTAGGAACCCACCTCTGCTCTCATTGCTTTTTTGCTTGCCTGCGATCATTCTGTTTATCTGTTTGGCTCTTTCTTCTTTAATAAACTGATATTTTCTGCTTTAGTTTTCAAAGCAAAGTGATAGCAATGCCATTCAAAAATAATTTAATGTTCATTCTGGTCAAATCAGACTTCACTACCCTGCTACCAACGGATGATTAAATGAGTCATAGGGTTGTCTAATACAGCTTAATCTTCTGAATCTCTGAGAAAAAAAGTATGACTTTTGTAACAATAGTCTTTTCTTTTGTTTTTATTAGTTATACACCTTCTCTTTATCCTAATGCTTCATTAGAAGAAAACTACTGCAGAAATCCAGATCACGATGTTAAAGGTCCCTGGTGCTATACAACAAATCCTGAAACCAGATTTGATTATTGCAACATTCCTGAATGCGAAGGTAGAATTGCACACACTGGAATTTTAGTTCCTCAAGAAAATTTTGAATGCAAAGTATTGTTCTTTTCAATGATGTATAGGTAGAAAACCTATTTTTCTTACCTGCACTGTACAATTTTTAGAAAAAAAAGTAAACATTGGAGTAGCACTTTCTTATTCAAATATAAGATAGAACATGAAATAATGCTAGCATTTATTTAACAACCGATAACTGAATAGTTTTCCAAGTAAATGCCAATTAGACATGACGTTATTTCATCCTTTTTTATGGTTATTTCATTCTTTTTTATAAATAGAAAATATTTATTTTCTATTTCAAATAAAATAAAACATGAACATAATTATAATAATATCATTGAAGTGATCAAGGTGGAATGATAATTACTTACATATAATTAAACTATGTATGTTTCATGATATGGAACAGGTTATATTAAATAGCTCAATAGCTAAATATTCTCAAGAAATGTGAAACTTCTCTAACAATAGCATTTAATAAATAGAAATAGTTTGATAATAATGAAAATGATAATATTTCAAAATATTTACAACTAATAAAAGTTGAAACATTTGCAAATCTAGGATGGTACAAATGTTGTTATATTTAAAAGTTATTGTTATATTTAAGCTATTACTAGTCAATAATTTGATGTTCTTTTGTTTGTAAATGCCTCTGTTTTTTTAAAGGCAAAAGTATTGTATCATGGAGATGAACTTTATTAGAATAAATTCCCTCTAGGCACCCATTGGTCCATTTACACCAATGCATGTCTACACAAATGCCAGACTTATGCAGAAGTTTGTAAACCTTTGAACAAAGTTAGAAGTTCTGTTAACAGTGTCATATAAATGTTGTAATACACTGGAGAAAAGCTCTCCATTTGTCTTATTGTAATATCTTTTTAAGAATTTGGCAAATCATCATGCTATGCCTGCAAGGTGCTAAAGATTATCATGGTCCCTTGAGATTTAAACGCCACAAGAGACGTCTAGAGCGACACTGGAGATCCAGCAAATCCGAATCTGATCGAGCACTTCTAAGAGCCTTCATTAGGACTTATTTAGTGGCGATACGGGCGGCAAAACATTTGCATTTTTCCGCTCTTATTGCATCGGCTGATTCTCGCCCAGCCGCCCTGTTCAAGGTAACTCGTTCCCTCCTTAACATTGAGGGAAAAGAGGAACCTTTGCAGGGGAGAGCTGAGGAATTTGTACAGTATTTGGCGGATAAAGTCGCTCAGATTCGGATGGACCTGGACTCTGTTTGTGCAAGTGAATCTGAGATGACAGGGGCAGGGGTTAATCCAATTTTGGGGGAGGAGTTTGAGCCTGTGACTCCTGAGGAAGTGGACAAGGCTATTGGAGCGATGAGCTCCTCCACTTGTTTATTGGACCCGTGCCCCTCCTGACTGGTCTCAGCCAGCAGGGAGGTGACACGAGG
>QLTV01002425.1:918536-943114 GCA_003457575.1 Thermophis baileyi
TTACTGGCCTTCCGTAAAGCCGTTAAGACCTGGCTTTTCCGGCAGGCCTGGGGCCAATAGTTGCCCTGATTGGCCCATGCATGGTTGTGTGAGTGTTTTATTTTAAATATAGATGTTTTTTTTAATTGCTTTTATATGTTTTATTTTTTATGATGTAAGCCGCCCAGAGTCCTTCGGGAGTTGGGCGGCATATAAATTTTATAAAATAAAATAAAATAAATAAATTTAGCGCATGAAAATAAAACAATAAATAAATTCCCAGAAAAAAATTGCATATAGCCCATATTTGATCACCCCAAATATGATTCTCTTAAGGTAAAAACAAGAAAGAGGAAATCATTCCATAAATCAAAAGACAATGTCAATAGATGTGTTTCTGTGTAACGCCTAGAGTATTAGTATATATATATATTTCTTCTGTCTTGGAGACTGCTGGGAGCAGTCCCTGCAGTTTTCTTGGCAAGGTTTTTCAGAAGTGGTTTGCTTTTATTTCCTTCCTAGGGCTGAGAGAGAAGGACTGATTCAAATTCATCCAGCTGGCTTTGTACCTAAGATGGGACTAGAACTCGCAAACTCTTGGTTTCTAACGTGATGCCTTCACTGTCACACCATTTACACCAGGGGTGTCAAACTCAAGGCCTGCGGGCCAGATCTGACCCGCAGGGTTCTTAGATCTGGCCCACAGGGCCACCCTGGAAACAGCAGTGCGTCTGCCAGTGAAAACGGAGCTCGGGAGGGCGGCCCTCCCGAGCTCCGTTTTCATTGGCAAAGCGCTCAGGCCACCACAGGCACTCCCAACACAAGTTATGTCAAGCTGGCCACCCCCCCCGCCCTGAGGTCAAACACAACCCTGATTCAGCCCTCAATGAAATCGAGTTTGACACCCCTGATTTACACTATAGTGTAAATTAGGCATCTATAAAGACAAAATGAAAATATTAATTTGTAATTTTTGTTTAGAGTTAACTCAAAGCAATTTCAAGAACTAGTCCTCACCATTCTAGAGTCCTTATAAAATGAAAAATGTGATCGCTGAGCAATCTAGGATAACAGATCCCATTTCAGACAGCAGAAGACTTGGGCATCATGATTCCTACCATCCAGAGGACCGGGGGGTGGGGGGGGGAGAGAAATCTAATAGGATAAAGCTTCTTCACTCATGGTTATTTATCCTTACAGAGAAGTGTATGCACTGCAGTGGGGAAAACTATCGAGGCAAAGTTTCCACAACAGAATCTGGGCTCACCTGCCAGGCATGGGCTTCTCAAGAGCCTCATGCTCATGGATACATTCCTTCCAAGTAAGTCTACAAGCCTCAGTTTCACTCATGGATCCTTATTAGCGACATATGAGGAAAAGGCAAAGTGTGTGTGGGAAACAAATAATTTCAGGTAGCTGATTCCTTGAAAATAAAAATAACAGCATACCTTATTTTTAATGTAATATATTAAGCAGCACACATGATTCATTGGAAAGACTTTTAGTCCAAATTTCATTAGGGTGACTGAAAGTAGTATTTTTCATCCGTATCAGAACTAAAGGCTTTGGCATCTAACAAATAAATCTTTGGTTGCTTTTTTCTTTTTTTTAGCTCGAAGATGTAGTCTGAACAGAAATAATGTAACTTGACATGCAGAGATATCTGTTCAGAGGGCAGGTGGTTAAAAAAAGTCAAGACCCTAGGTGTGACAGCACAATAAAAGTCATTGTCCCTTTTTACACATTACAATCAGGGGTGGGTTCTAACTTATCTCGCCGCCGGTTCGCTTCCTCCCACACCGCATGGGCGTGGGCGTGCGCGTGTTGCGCAGCCATGTGCACGTATCTGCAGTGCCGAAAACCCAGCTTCTGCACATGCAGAGAAGCAAAAAACAACTTCTGCGCTTGCGCAGAAGCCAAAAACAAAATGGTGCCGCCTATGGCACCGCCAAGAGACCCGGTTCGTGGGCGTGGCCAGCCGGCCATCGCTCCTGGTTCGGCGAGCGGGGGGAAATTCCCGCTACTGGTTCTATAGATCCGGTCCGAACTAGGAGCAACCCACCTCTGATTACAATCAATGCATTCAATCAATCACACTAGCATTACTATCTTGGATTTTCTCACACACACATACACCCCCCCCAACACCCACCTTTACATAATTTTCTGTGGTGATACAGGTAGTCCTCAACTTACGACCACAATTGAGCCCAACATTTCTGTTGTTAAGTGAAACATTTGTTAAGTGAGTTTTGTCCCATTTTATGACTTTTCTTGCCACAGTTGTTGTTTTCTTGTCACTGAACTTGTTAAGTTAGTAACACGGTTGTTAAGTGACTCTGGCTTCCCCATTGAATTTGCTTGTCAGAAGGTCATAGAAGGTGATCATGTGACCCCAGGATACTGCAACCGTCATAAATATGAGTCAGTTCCCAAGCATCTGAATTTTGATCACATGACCATGGGGACGCTGCAATGGTCATAAGTGTGAAAAACGGTCATAAGTCACTTTTTTCAATCCGGTTGTAACTTTGAACAGTCACTAAATGAACTGTTGTAAGTCGAGGACTACCTGTATTGGGCTACATCCCAAAAAAATTCTGGTTGTCAAAGGGAGTTTTCCTTTTATTCCTCTGCCTTTATTTCCCACACATCAAATCTGCTCTGAGTATTCTCTGAACTACCAGAAGAGATTAACAGGAAGAAATTTGAGATCATAAAATGTGGTGCTGTGGAAGGGGAATACAGTTATACATTATCTTGGGTGAGCACCATTCTGTCAACATTGAAACACCATTGGGGTTCAACCCCAACCTGTCAAGAGATGGTAGGCAGACATTTCTACTTTTTCATCCAATATTCAGATTTCCAGAAAAGAATTTGATATCAAATTACTGCCGTAATCCAGATGGTGAGCCACGTCCTTGGTGTTTCACTTCCCTCCTGACGAAACGCTGGGAATTCTGTAATATTCCACGATGCGGTAAGTATCATTTCTGTAATTATTGACCCACAATAGTTATGATATAGTAACAATTCTGTGGAGAAACCAATGTTTTAATTAAAGTAATTTAATTAAAGAGTTTGGGGGATTCCTTTTAATCTTATAAAATTGGCTGCAGATTTTTAAAATGGGTAAACTTAGTGCCGAGCCTCACATAACTGACAAACTCAACCACACAGATTTCAAAAAGGCATCGTTAATGCTGCTCAGGGGGAAAGATATAATTTGGAAAATAAAAATAAGCTCCCAAGCAGATTTATAGCAGATTTTTTTTTCACTGTCACAGAAATATGAATAGATATTAAATGATATAACCATCAAATCACCAAGATTGTAGCTTAGTTCAAGTGAAATATTAATCTAAATATTTTAATAACAGGCAAACTGAATATTTTGATAACAGGCATACTGAATTCAGTATTCAATTTAACAGCTGGCTATTAATAGCTATACTATAATTAAGGCATTACAATATAACATGTAACTTGAACATTATTATTCTATGGCATAATCCATACATTCCAATTCAGTGCAATTTATTATTCTGTGATCTCTCTTTTATAAAAGAAAAATATATACAAATATAATATATAGGCTATACTCTTAAAAGCCACTCTTTCAAATTAGCTTTTAAGAGAATAGCATATATATTCTATTTGTCTATGTCGCATATATATTCTATATGTCTATATTTCCAAAGTAGGAAGTGTGATACAGGTAGTCCTCATTTAGTGACCACAACTATTGTTAGTGAAGTGGTCGCTAAGTGAAACTGTGACTGTGCTTATGACCTTACTTCAGCTTTCCTTTGCTTTACAGACCTGCAAAGGTCATAAATGATTGTTGTTCACAAGTGATTGTTCACAAAGTTATTTTTTATTGTTGTGGTAACTACAAATGGTCACTAAATGAGTCAGTCACTAAAGGAGGACTACCTGTGATACTTTTTTCATATACAGTACCTTTTTTGGCTTTTTACATCTGTAGACTGCCAGGGCCTTGCCATTTATAGCATACAGATTCTGATGGTGCTGATTTATTTTACTGTATATTACATTTGCGGATATAGCTACGTCTCCATCAGCTATTACGGGCCACCAGTGTCTTGTGGGAAATGGAGAAGATTATCGAGGAAATGTAGGAGTGACCGAATCAGGAAAAATCTGTCAATCATGGGCATCCCAAGAGCCTCATACCCATGCAAGAACTCCAGAAAACTACCCTTGCAAGTATGTTAAACAGCTCTGTCATCACCTTGTTGCTACAGTAAAGAAAAAGGCGAGGCACCCAGAAACAAATAACAGTTTGGTTATTTTGCTTCCGAGATAGCAATAAGACTTATATACTGCTTCACCGTGCTTTACAGCCCTCTCTAAGTGGTTTACAGAGTCAGCATATTGCCTCCAACAATCTGGCTCCTCATTTTACTGATCTTGCAAGGATGGAAGGCTGAGTCAACCTTGAACTGGTCAGGATCAAACTCCTGGCAGTGGGCAGAATTAGCCTGCAATACTGCATTCTAACCACTGCGCCACCACGGTTCTGTTAGAGCTGCGTCTTTTCTCTCACTTTCTGAAAATCCAGGAGAGGGCATGTGAGTTAAACAAGTTTCAAACAGGAATTCTGTTCAAAATTCAGTCTCAGGTTCATCTTGTTACCTCAGGATATCACATCTGCTAAGTAGTATGCAACTTGTATTAGGCATCTTAAAAAACGAATTGGCTTTCCTCAAATTGAAGGCTTCCAGCTGGTGCCAGCTGATTATTATGAGTATTGAAGCTGAATTCATTTAGATGTGGTATATTACATAAAAGCTACCGTATTTTTCGGACTATAAGACGCACCGGTGTATAAGACGCACCAAGATTTCGAAGAGGTAAGTAAGAAAAAAAAAGTTTTTTCCCACCCCCAGCCCCCAGGAGCACTCTGCAGACCTCCCAAACCCTCTGCCCACCCCATTTTTGTGGAAAAATGGGCCATTTTTCACCCGTTTTTCACAAAAATGGGGGAATTTTTGCCCTCCCCCAGCCCCCAGGAGCACTCTGCAGACCTCCCAAACCCTCTGCGCACCCCGTTTTTGCATGGGGCGGGGCTTCGGGAGGATAAAAATGGCTGTATTCGGTGTATAAGATGCACCAACATTTCCACCCTCTTTTGGGGGGGGGGGGGAAGTGCGTCTTATACTCCAAAAAATATGGTAACTAGGCTTGATCTGGTTAGTACTTGGATGGAAAACCAATAAGAAATCTCAAGGAATCTCCCTTTCTCTTCTATCTCCAAAAGGATGGAAGGAGTTAGTGACAGACTATTTCAATGCTGTTGCTAAAAATACCCCACATGGATGTGTTCATATAGTCAGGGATTAAGTTTATCTAAAGGAAGGCTTCATCCTGACCTTAATTTGGGGAAGGCTTGGTCTAAGAAGTTAATGGTGCCCAAACCTCATGTGGAGAAATGTAATCTAAGTCTGTACTCTGATTTTTATCCTGACCCCCATTTTCAAAGAAGACAGCATACAAGATGTACAAAGGAGAGTGTTCAAGGCAGTGGTGAAATCCAATTTTTTTACTACCGGTTATGTGGGCGTGGCTTGGTGGGCGTGGCTTGGTGGGCGTGGCAGGGGAAGGATACTACAAAATCTCCATTCCCACCCCACTCCAGGGGAAGGATATTGCAAAATCTCCATTTCCACCCCACTCCAAGGGAAGGATATTGCAAAATCTCCATTCCCACCCCACTCTGGGGTGAGCCAGAGGTGGTATTTGCCGGTTCTCCAAACTACTCAAAATTTCCGCTACCAGTTCTCCAGAACCTGTCAGAACCTGCTGGATTTCATCCCTGGTTGAAGGGAACATAGTCTTACTAAGCATCTTTCAAATAGTGGATAGTTCCATATTGTGCCAAGCTCCAACATGACTTATTTATTTATTTTTGGCTTAATTTGATGCATGCATCTTTCAATCATGGTGTATCAGGGGTGAAATCCTCCCGGTTCGGCCTGGTTCAGGCGAGTAGGTAATGGTTGCAGCAGCTGGTTCAGAGAACCAGGATGGCAGCGTGAGGCTCCACCCACCTGCCCCAACATCATCACTTCCTGGTTTTTTAAAAAACTTTTTAATGTCTATTTTCCCTTTTTAAACTGAAAAGCCTTCGGAAGCTGCTCGGAAGGAGGTTTTTAATTGCAGAAGTGAAGTGGATAAAAGGAAGGATATCAGCAGTGGATAAAAGGAAGGATTCTTATATGGTTCTATGTTTTGGGGGTTTGTGCAATATGGGCTTTGTGCTTCTAAAAGGGTTTGGGTGATTCCCATTGTGGCTAAATGACTTTCGTCCTGTGTCGGGTCTTGAGTGTGGGGCTGCTTATTCTGATTCTACTACTGTGTTTTGTTAGCTGCCAAATCTTGCCATGGGGAAATTTCAAAATATCCCGTCTTGAATGGGTTTTCTAGGGATCTGTTTGCCTGCTTGTGTGAATGGAGCCAAAAGTCAGGCTTCCACTTTCTATACGGTCATTATCTCATTATCTCTATCGGGCAGGAATGTGGAATGAGCTTCAGGCAGGTTCTTCGTTAGCAGCTTGATTTTTCCTTGTTTTTCTGTGAGCCTTTTATTATGAGTAACATTTTATTTGGGGGGGGGTTGCTTCCCACAAAAGAAAGAAAGAAGGGAGGGAGGAAGGGAGGGAGGGAGGACCACAAACCTGGCTGGCACTAGTCACAGCTTCAGAGGATGCTTTGTACTTTGAAACAGCACAGCAAAGGCTGGAAGGGACCTCAGAGGTCATCTAGTCCAACCCCCTGCTCCCTGGCAAAATGGACTGCTAAATTGGCTGCACCCACCCAGTCACATGACAACCTGGCCACGCCCACCCAGTCACATGACCACATGGCCACGCCACCTGAAGCCACACCCACCTGACCTCCAAACCACACCCACAAAATAAGCCACGCCCACAGAACCGGTAGGGGAAAATTTCACATTTCACCCCTGTGGTGTATCATTAGTCATTCATTAATTCATTCAATTCTATAAATGCTCATCATAGTCAATGTCTCTGGGTGGCTTACAATTAAAAAAATCAGTCAAAATATAAATATTTTAAAATATTTTAAAACAATAAAAACAATAGAAACATCCAAAATAAATATGCATAGCAGCCAAGATATTTGGTCAGTTAGCAATACAGCCAGGAAACATTCAGTGCCTCAGGCACAGGAACCTAGCCAGGTTTTTAGGGCCTTATGAAAGGCTAACAAAATTGGGGACCTTCTAATCTCCAAAGGGAGAATGTTCCAAGGGGGAGCCACTGTAGAAAAATTTCTAACAAATAACAAATTATATATGGAGCAGCCCCCTATGGCTTCCTTAACAAACTCATTGAAAAATCCTTGTTATGAACCCAACCATTGCATTAAAAATAGGTGCAGAATCAAATTAGAATCTGAAACTTAATGGAGAATTTTGCTTTTTTTTCGATACCTGTTTTCAAGCTACTAACTCAGACTTCATGTTCTAGTAATGTTTACCTCTCTCTTGTTCCCCTCTTGCTTTTATGCACATTTTATTTCAGAGGTTTGGAAGAAAACTATTGTAGAAACCCTGATGGAGAGACTAAGCCTTGGTGCTATACATCTGACCCAAGTATACGATGGCAATACTGCAACATTGCTAAATGTGATGATGCCATCACAGTTATAGGTAAGAATATTTATATTTGTGTAACTGAGAAAGGGGTGAAGTAAATACAATGTTTTGAACTTTAAAGCAAAAATAAAATAAAATTGAGAAATAGCAATAGAAATAGACTTGGCAAGTTGAGTGAATTCAATATGATTAATGTACTGCATAGCAGTGGTGAAATCCAATTTTTTTTACTACTGGTTCTGTGGGCGTGGCTTGGTGGGCATGGTGTGGCTTGGTGGGTGTGGTGTGGCTTGTTGGGCGTGGCTTGTTGGGCGTGGCAGGGGAAGGATACTGCAAAATCCCCATTCCCTCCCCACTCCTGGGGGAAGGATATTGCAAAATCTCCATTCCCACCCCACTTTGGGGCCAGCCACAGGTGGTATTTGCTAGTTCTCCGAACTACTCAAAATTTCCGCTACCAGTTCTCCAGAACCTGTCAGAACCTGCTGGATTTCACCCCTGCTGCATAGCATGTTTTAAATACAGATGTTATGCTTCTTATATCTATTTCATATTAGTGCTTATTTACAGAAAATCATAGGATCAATTCGAAATGTTGATAGAAGTCTTTTAATTTTAGAAATACAATATGAAGCTCAGCTATTAAGAGGAGCGTGAGAAGAACTTTATTCTTTTTAAAATATTTTGGATAGTGGCTTGGAACTACTACACACTTGTAAAACAGAATGCACTTTATATTAACAAATAAATAAATAATATATTGTCACCAAAATCATTGATCAATAGAGAAAAATAGGAAGGGTTGCACTGTTATTACTATACAATTATGTGAGAGTGGGACATTGGTAAGATTGATTATAAAGCCTTTGGCAACAAAGAAGATACTATGATTTCCCACAAGTTGTTTTTATTTCTGCTTTTTTTCCCTTTAATGTAGGTGCTGTCCCTGTTGTTCCTCCCCAAGTACCTCCCCAGGTACCTCAACAGGTACCTCAACAAGTACCTCAACAGGTTGATGATTGCTATCATGACAATGGTTCAAGTTATCGGGGTACTACTGCAGTGACTACCACAGGGAAGAAATGCCAAGCATGGATTTCTATGCGTCCTCATCGTCACTCTAAGACACCATCTGCATTCCCAGATGCGTAGGTTTCTTGAAGTGTTCCTTATCTGTTGTGTGTGCTGGCCATTAAATGTCAAAATTCCCCTGGGTACAAAATAGCCTTGTTCGGATCATACACAAAAGGAGCAGTAAACACTCTCCTCTTTCCAGGTTATGACAGTGATCTCAGTATGTAGCTGATCTCCATGTGGAGAGATCCATTAGAGATCCTTTCCATGAGCAATCATGCTATGTACTTGGGCAACTTGCACCTCAGAGATACTCCAGCCCTATTTACAAAGAGGAAGAACTGCTCTTGATTGTTCTTCCACTTCACTTTGGATAGAATGGGACTTCTTATGGGTGTGATCAAACACAAAGCTCAAATACTTTGGCCACCAAATGAGACGAAAGGACTCATTGGAAAAGACCCTGATGTTTGGAAAGATTAAAGGCAAAAGAAGAAAGGGACAGCAGAGGATGAGATGATTAGATAGTGTCATTGGTGCAATGAACATGAATTTGGACAAACCTGGGGAGATAGTAGAGGACGGGGGGGAGGCAGAGGTGGGTTCCCATCGGTTCTAACCGGTTCTTTAGAACCGTTAGTAAACCAGTGATGATGTCACGGAACTGGTTCTTTCGCTGGTCTCCGTGGGCGCCGCCATCTTGAATTTTGCTTCTGCGTATGTGCAGAAGCGAATTTTTGCTTCTGCGCATGTGCAGAAGCTATTTTTTGATTGCTGCGGGCGCCCGCCCGTGGCGCTACCCTGAGCGAACCAGCAGCAACAGGATCCACAACCCACCTCTGGGGGAGGGCTGGCGTGTTAAGATCCATGAAGCCACAAAGAATGGGACATGACTTAGCAACTGAACAACAAACATGGGTGTGATAAAACCTGCAGGGTGATGAGATAGTATTATATATTTTTATAACTACATACTACTTAGCAAAGAAGAAAACAATATGGGACAAAGAGGAAGCTGCAGATTTATCAGAACATGTAGATTTGTTGGCAGTTTCATCTGAAAATTGGATAGGAAATTTTTTTGCCTCTTCAATTAACAGAAATATTTAAAATGACTATTATAAAGATATAAATATGTATTAGTTGGCAAACAACCCGAACTCGTAGAACATTGTTTTACAATGAGAGATGCTCTTCTAAACGTATGGTCTTGATAATTCATCCTTTGTCTATGGATATTCTCACCAATATTCATAATGTACTTCCATCACCAAACTGCCCATCTCTGCTCTATAACATAAGATTTAATCCACTTTATGCATTTATTAATAGGGACTTGAGAAGGAACTATTGCCGAAACCCAGAGGGTGACAAAGCACCCTGGTGTTATACTACTGATCCTGAGACAAGGTGGGAGTACTGCAATCTGCAAAAGTGTGCTAAACCAGAAACTTCGCAGACATTGACACTAAACATTGGTATGACTTCTACTCTTCTCCTAGAACAAGCAACCAGGCAAAAATCACTCTTAACCTGTGAACGCCATTGTTTTCAATGCAGAAAAGAGTGACTTAATGGCTGGAGATAACTCCAGCTCAAGCCATGAGGTTTTAAAGAGACCATTAACAATCCATAGCCAAGTTCATTGTTCTTTCTATTATGTTCTATTAATTTTTCAGATAATTATTTCTGAAAAATTTGTGCATAAGAGCAGAGGAGCAGATTATTAGGACTTAGAATTCTGTGGGTTCTTTTTCTGATGAAGCTATTTCCTACCTCTCCCCTCCCCTCATTTAATTTTGATTTTTTTAAAGGAGTTTGGTACTTTGAGCTTTGGGGATTTTACCATCACTGATACATATCTCCATACTTTATTCTTAATATGAACCTTTTCTTCCTAAACTTTGTTTATTCTTTGTCTATACTTCAATAGAAGTCATATTCCATTTCTAATGAATTTTCAGTGACAATTAGATAATTAAACTCATCTGAGAGATTTATTTCAAGACAAATTGATATAGGACTGAAGACTTAGATTTCACTACTACATTTACTTACTTGAATGTACGGTAAGTTTTGCTGACCTTGGTGGTCAGTCTTTTGAGTCATCATGTATAACACTGATGCTCAGATTTCATATTGAAGTCCCACCAAGGAATCGTGGAGCTACCAGAGCAAAAATAAAAAGACAATTTATTCTGAGAAGGAAATTTGTTTTAACAGGCATTCCACCCTTATAGTAGTCATTTATTCCAACTGTGCAGCACAATATTTCATTGATTACTTTTACATTGATAGTCCTGCTTTTCTCTGTGAAATCCGAGATTACAATCTGATCACTCTTGGAATCCTCACTAAGATTGTTCTGAGTCTTCCTTCTTTCCTATTTCATTTCAATATATTTTGCTTTATTTCATCTATTCCTTCTGTCTCTACTCATAAACCTCAGGTGATTCTTGATTCTTATTTCAGAGATTTTAAAAGTATTCATTCCCCCTTTTCTTCAGATTATTCATTCCTGTAAACCTATCTCATAGACCTGGAAAATTTGGCCCCTTTCACCTTAAACTCAGCATCTACCACATGTATGTTGAATTGTTTTAATGCCCTTTGTGGCTACAGTCCAGAAAACATCAGAAATTAAAACTTTCAGAAGTAATCTGGGCTTCACTTCTTGCAACATGAAACATTTAAATACAAAACATTTGTATTCTCTTCAGATATGCCAAATGTTCTTATTTCAGACCACGGCTACCAGTAAAATTAATAACTGTTAGCCCTCGGGCCTGTTTCCCCCATATACAATGGCAGTTCCCAGAATTTCTCATAAATAGCTATTCAACCTGTGCTGAAATAAACCTGTATCCTATATAATAGCAAGTTCTAATTCATCCTTTTCTCTCTTTAAAGACTGTAGAGTTGGAAGTGGTAGAGACTATCGTGGACATATTGCAACCACAGTGAGTGGTAAGACCTGCCAAGAATGGCAATCACAGGTCCCTCATGAGCATACTTCTTTCACACCAGAGTCTCACCCAAGGTCAGGACTGGAGAAAAATGTAAGTACCATTGGCCAGAAGAATCAGACCCCTGATTTAACAATTGTCAATAAGAAAGACAAAAAAAAGTCTGAATAGTGGACATAGTAGTACCTGGAGACAGGAGAAGAGAAGAGAAAGAGCTGGAGAAAAATCACAAAATACAAAGACCTGTAAATAGAAGTACTGTAGAAGGACTATGGCAAAAGAAAGCAAAGATAGCACCAGAGGTGGGTTCAGACCGGTTTGCCCGAACCGGTAGCAACACGCTGGTGACGTCACAGTGATGTCACGGATCCAGTTCGGTCGGTGCCGGTCCGTGGGCGCCGCCATCTCTTTTTTTGAATTTTTGGGGGATTTTTTTTGGGATTTTTTTTCCGGGTTTTTTTTCTTCTGCATATGCACAGAAGCTGAGTTTCCGGCACTGCGCATGCGTCGCCATCTTGTTTTTGGCTTTTTTTGGGGGGGGGATTTTTTTAGGATTTTACGGGACTGCATTTCGGTCATGCGGCGCGGGAGGAAGCAAACCGGCAGTGAGGTAAGTTAGAACCCACCCCTGGATAGCAGCAATAATAATAATAGGCACCTTGTATACAATCCCAAAATATCTGCTACATACCACCAGCCTTGATAAGCGGATAAAATTGCCAAATTCCATCTAAACATCTGGCTGATTATGTGACCAACTATAATAATAACAATTTATCAGACAAGTTTATGTTCAGGTTTGTGACAAGAATTATAAAAGTGTCCTTTTCCCATCTTGCTCTTGGACATGATTTCTTCTTTTTCTATCCTTCCCTTCTCCTCTATCAATATTCTATATCTTGCTCTAAAATTTGTTAGAAAAATGACACCGTAGTAGTAAATTGAAATCAGTTATTACAATGCATTTTTAAAAGATTTTTAAAATCCTGCCTTTATTGTTATTAAGGTGGCTAACATAATGCTAATGCTCCTTCCTCCTCCTGTTTTTCCTATTACAACAACCCTGTGAGGTGGGTTGGGCTGAGAGAGAGTGACTGGCCCAAAGTCATCCAGCCAACTTTCACGCTTAAGGCAGGACTGGAACTCACAGGCTCCTGGTTTCTAGCCTGATGCTGTAACCACTAGACCAAGCTGGATCTCTAGCTTCTTAGTCTCTTAGGTTATTTGCACAACCTAATTGAAAATGAGACTCTGCAAGATTCAGACACAGTTGAGGTGATTGAATTATGGTTAAGGCTACTAAAAGAAGTGTAAAGATTTGTGTTTGTGACTGGAGAAATGGAAGGTAGCAAAAAGGCTCACTCTTGAATGGCAGACCATGATTTCTGAGCAAGTCAATATCATGTTGGTACCAGTGGTGGGTTGCTCCCGGTTCGGACTGGTTCTTAGAGCCAGTAGTGGCGGCGGCAGCCGCCCACCCACCCAGGACGCTTCTGTGCATGTGCAGAAGTGTTGCGCGCATGAGCCGGTAGTAAAGGGTTTTAGAATCCACTACTGGTTGGTACTATATATACAGTAAATAAATGGCTACTATTTCACCTCATATTTTCATAACTATATTCATTTTATTATTCCAACATTTACTTGGGCTTCATTTTTTAAAATAGTGAGGCTAAATGTAGTCCAGTCTTTTTAATACCCGTGTTTCCCAGAAAATAAGACTGGGTCTTATATTAATTTTTGCTCCAAAAGACACATTAGGGCTTATTTTCCAGTTAGGTCTTATTGTCAGGGAAATATGGTCCAAAATGTGTCTGTCTGGCTGACTATCTTAACTGAGGCTTACTTTGGGGGTACAGCTTATATTACGAGCATCCTGAAAAATCATGCTAGGGCTTATTTTCTGATTGGGTCTTATTTTCAGGGAAACAGAGTATTACTTTATTTCTTTATAGTACTGCAGAAATCCTGATGGTGATTCAAATGGTCCTTGGTGCTATACAACAGATAAAAATATAGGCTGGGAATATTGTGACGTTCCGCAGTGCCGTAAGTACACTATTAATAAATGTATTATTATTTTTGGGGTGAGAAATCTTTGTTTAGTGAGAAATAATGATGGATGTGGCCACAGTGGGATGACCATAGCTGGCAATGACTATTTAATTTTTATCATCTTCTCTTATTCTGCTTTTCACTATATAATTTACACTCCCTGCCCAAAATTCTTCTCCCCATATTCAGTTGAGTAATTTACATGTAAGTGTGGTCCAGATTAAGGCCAATTCATGTTCTGTCCTAAGCACAGCCCAATAATGATGCCCCTCTGCCCTAACCAACAAGACATTAAGACTCAATAAAAGTAAAGTTGAATGTTGCAGTGAACGAATCGAGAGCAGGATAACTGAGGGGGAAACTCTGCGTTGCTCCCCCCACTGGCCTTGATGCCCTAAATACATGCTTATTTTCCTTAATGATTAATTTGCTGAAGAAGATAAAGGCTGCAGCCAGTAGTTAGACTGCTGGTTCCCATTGCTGACTTCTCAGTTTCATTTAAAATGTTTTATATCATCTCTCTCTCTCTCTCTCTCATCTATCCTTTATCTATCTATCTGTATCTATCTATGTGTATCTATCATCTAACTCTATTTCTCTATCTATCCATCTCCATCTCCATCTCCATCTCCATCTCCATCTCCATGTCTGTCTGTCTGTCTGTCTGTCTGTCTGTCTGTCTGTCTGTCTGTCTGTCTGTCTGTCTGTCTATCTATCTATCTATCTATCTATCTATCTATCTATCTATCTATCTATCTATCTATCTATCTATCTATCTATCTATCTATCTATCTATCTATCTATCTTTCTTCTATCTATCTATCTATCTATCTATCTATCTATCTATCTATCTATCTATCTATCTATCTATCTATCTATCTCCTATCTATCTATCATCTAACACATATCATCTGATCTATCAACTATCTATATTGCTCTATCATCCATCCATCTGCCTGACTGTCTGTCTGTGACAATCAAAGTGTTTCAGTGGTTTACACTAAAAAATTCCAAAGAGTTTTCCATGCTGAACTAAATAGGTTGTTTTGATAACAGCAGCCATCTCTAATTCCCTATCCTTGTCCCATCATACACAAACACATGGTGCATATAGTTCTCTTCAGATAACCCAACTGAACTATTTCAGGCCTCAGCTATTGACAAAATTAATAACTCCTAACCTTTGGACCTATTCCTCCACAGACAAAGGCAATTCTCAGGGTTTCTCATTAAAGGAAATAATTATTGAACCTTTGCTATAGTGTGCATATCTTACATCTCTCCCATTCATATTTCAGCTGCTTCTGATGATGGATGTGGAAAAGCCAAATATCCGCCGCGTCTATGTTTTGGAAGAGTTGTTGGTGGCTGTGTTTCAAATCCTCATTCTTGGCCCTGGCAGATCAGTCTCCGTGTTCGGTATTACATATAATATATAATATAAATATCTTACATACTGCTGTTGTAGGTAAAATAGGAGGAGGAAGGAATGTAAGGTACGTTTGCTACCTTGAGCTATTTATAAAGATAATAAAGGTGAGATATAGATAAATAAATAATAGGATTATTTATTATACTTCTCATCCACCCAATTAGCAAAAATCTCTGTTGTTATATTCTGGGCTTGGATTGTGATCCCATATTCTATTTGATTTACGATTTTTACTCTGCATTTGTTCTTCTATTTATTGCTCAGGGCTTGTACCTTCCTTATTTGAAACTTTTCAATGAACTTGCTTATTGACCAGATTATTTTTTCTAAAGTTGTAAATAGCAGCACATCTTTCCTTGCCAAAGCTAGTTTCTCTGTACAAATTGTCCTCGCTTAATGACCATTTGTTCAGCAACCATTCAAAATGACAACAGTGCTGAACAAAGGAACTTACGATGTACACCTGAGCTTGCAGTACACCCACGGTCACATAATTGTGGTCTAGGCATTTGGCAAACATTCATACTTACAACAAATTGCCAAGTGCCTCATGATCATGCGATCACAATTTATAGTCTTCCCTGCTGGCTTCCCCAGAAAGTCATCAGGGAAGTCGGCAGGAAAAGCCGCAAGCCGTTGCCACCTGGCTGGTTCCAAGAGGCTGACTGAAAATGGCAGGGGTGGGCTTAAAATTTTTTAGCAAGGGGTTCTCTGCCCGGTTGCTGGGTAGGCGTGGCCATGGTGGGCGTGGCCTAGGCCTCCTGCACCATGGCAGGGGTGGGCATTTTTGCCCTCCCCGGGCTGCAGAGGCTTTCCTCGAGCCTCCGGGAGGGTGAAAACGGCCTCCCCAGGCTCCGGAGGCCCTCTGGCGGCCGGAAATGGGCCCGAACTTCCAGTAGGCCTGTTTTTTGCCCTCCCCGAGCCTCCGCGCACGCCCTGCACTTACCTGCATCCAAAACAGGCTGCGTGGGGACTCCTGGGAGGGGCAGGGTGGGTAGGTGGGGCCAGCCAGGAGTGGGATTTGGGGGTTCTCCGAACTGCACAGAATCTTAGCTAGAGGGTCTCCCGAACCCATTCTCCAAACTGCACAGAATCTTAGCTAGAGGTTCTCCCGAACCCCTGCGAACCCCCAGCAGCCCACCCCTGGAAAATGGTCCATCCTGAAATCTAAGCTTGGATTTCTGCCTGAGTTTCCAGAATGGACCTTTTTCAGCCAGTCTCCTTGAGAACAAAAATAGCTGCTTGCCAGAGAGGCCGAGTCTCACCATCAGGCAGCAGTTTTTCTCTCAAAGGGATTGGGTGAAAACGGTCTGTCATGAAGGGACTTCCTCATTCAGCCTCATTGAGAGCAAAAGCTCTAGCTGATGGATTGATTTCAGTCCGCTTGGGACAGAGTTCTCTGGCAGGCAGAAGGGGAATTGCAGCACTGAGCTGGGGAAGAGAAGCTCGAAGAAATTCAATCATGAAAATCCAGGTTCTTTTCTCCAGCTCTGCACTGCGGTTCTCTTCTGCCCATGGAGGAGAGAGCTTCAGCAGGCAGTTCTTTTGCTCCGTCCACTTAATGACCACACCTGGATAAGCCAGGAATGTCAAATAATGTCAAATCAGATCAGGGGGTGACCTGCTTTATCCTCACCATGACTTGTGGCTCAATTATGGTCATAAGTCGAAGGTCATAAGGACTACCTGTATACCCTAGTTACTGAGGGAAGACAGAATATATTATTCCACATGAGTGAAATTAGCTTGAATTTTGCTTCCAGGCAAGCAGTAAAGCCTTTATCCTCTCACTAAACCTTGGTACCAGATGTTCCCATGTTTGCAGCACCAACATCCTTCTCCAAGCCTTCTCTTAAGTGGCTGACATGTAGATACAGACAGTTTTCTCCAGGCATCACTTGGATGAGGAAGAGAGAAGTTACTGTATTTTTCGGAGTATAAGACGCACCTTTTTCCCCCCTAAAAGAGGCTGAAAATTTGGGTGCGTCTTATACTCTGAATGTAGCTTTTTCAAAGCTTTTTTTTTCAGCCCTAACGAGGCCCTAACTTTGCAGGCTTTTTTCATTGCTACTCCCTGCGAAGAAGGTTTTTTTCAGCCCTAAGTCTTTGCAGGCTTTTTTCATTGCTACTCCCTCCGAAGAAGGTTTTTTTAAGCCTTAACCAGGAAATAAAATAATGTGCTGAAGCTGACCAGACTAAGGACGCTAGCCAGATGAATACCTGGTAGGCAGATTTTCCCCCCTATTTTCCTCCCCAAAAACTAAGGTGCGTCTTATACTCCGGTACGTCTTATACTCCAAAAAATATGGTAATTGTGCAATGTTGCATCACTCAGGATCTTTCCTCTGCTGCATCTAACCATGGCACAAATACACAGCGGCAACATCATTTCTGCCACCTCTCCATGATGTTGCCTTCATCTCTTAAATTGCCCTTAACTATACCTTTATTAAAATAGTATTTCTCCTCATATTGTGATGCTGCTCCAAAGTAATCTGAAAGGGTATGAAACAGTGGTGAAATCCATTTTTTTTTACTACCGGTTCTGCAGGCGTGGCTTGGTGGGCGTGGTGTGGCTTGGTGGGCGTAGCTTAGTGGGCATGGCAGGGGAAGGATACTGCAAAATCCCCATTCCCTCCCCACTCTGGGGCCAGCCAGAGGTGGTATTTGCCAGTTCTCTGAACTACTCAAAATTTCCGCTACCGGTTCTCCAAACTACTCAAAATTTCCGCTATCGGTTCTCAAGAACCTGTCAAAACCTGCTGGATTTCACCCCTTGTATGAAATATCCTCGACTTTGTCACTCAGCTTTGTGGAAGAGAGTCAGCTGGTTATATTGACTTCAATAGAAGTAACAGCAGAGACAGGACTAGGATTGGTTACAACTTTCATTCTGGTATGGTTTTCTCCCAAGTCATTGATCAGTGGATAGCAGCATTTCAATTCAGCAATGGTTAAAGGACCTCACTATATACAGTGTGTTCAGAATAACAGTAAGAGAAACAACAATAATAATAAATGTAAAGGCCCTCTCAAATGACGTTTGACTCCTGGGAACTTTATATCCATGTTTTGGTGGCAATACCTGGAAGTGGTTTGCCAATGCCTTCAACTCCCAAGTCTAGAATGCAACTGTGAAATCTCCATGTGGTCTCCCATCCTAGCCAACTCTGTCCCTGTTTAGAATAGTGTCATGAGCAATTATTATCCTTTTAACATTTACCTTGTACTATTGAAATGGTGCTTTTTTGCATTCCATTGTTGCTTTCCCTAATGGTTTACATCTGTCTCGCATCTGCTTGTAATACATTGTTAATTTAGATATAACTTTGCATGATAGATCCATAAAGCCTAAGCCATAATAAATCTGCTAATACTTAAGGTAGTACAAGATTCTGCTCTGCAAATATGGCTTCAGACTCTGAATTTATTAGTCTCAAAGAAGCAAGAAAAGAAATGCCATTCAGTTTGCTATGAACTGTTGTAAATTTAAGCCATTTCATGGATTAACTCTGTGTAATGCTTGAAAATAAGGAGATTGAATAATGAATGGACAGCCTCTGATCTCTATGTGAATTATTTACTATAAAAATAATCTTCTGTTTTCTTTTTTTTCCAGTTACAACAATCTACATTTTTGTGGAGGCACCTTAATACAGCCACAATGGGTTCTGACAGCAACTCACTGTTTAGACCGGTAAAACCTTTATTTCTACACTGCCCAGAGTCCCTTTGTGAGGGACTTCGAAATATGATAAATAAAAGTAAAGCTTCCCTTGAGCAAGAGACCAGATTTTCCCAATCCAATACTATTGTAATGGGTTGAAATGTCAACTGGCAAAATTCACAACCTGGGAATTCTGGGAGTTGTAGTCACTCCATAGCTAGAAAACACCAGGATGCAGAAGATATTAGACTATTGTATCTGGGCTGCAGAAATTCAGATGACTCTTTAGCAGCAAAGAGTTAGAGCTTTATGTGTCTGTTTGGGGCCATTTTGTGGTAACCTGGGCCTGTTATATTAACCCTAGCAGGTATTTGTCAGATTATGGCAAATCTACCATTTTGCCATTATGACAAAATGCCATTTAGTTTAGCATTAGCCATGCTCAGGGTTTAATTCACTCTTGATTATCTGAGGGGTTTATATCCCATCCTTCAACGCAATTCTGAGAGCAAGAGTTTGTAATCTGTTTGCAGCTGTCAACCTGTTGGATGTACAGATATCTCACCATGACACTAGAAATTGCAATGTTATACAAGATTATCAACTCTTAGGAAACTATTTGGGGGGGGGGGGAAAGGAAAACTAGAACCAGAAATCAGAAGAAAGCAATGAGTAATTTCTAAGAATTAATATACTGTTAACAAAATTGGAAAGCTTTCCATTATACACGACCAATTGACAGCAAGACCTCCTTATAGATCACAGATTGTGGCTTGGTTCACAGTTTGTTCCAAACCATAGCATGATTTGTTTGGATCTGGCTTTGTGATGTGTGTAAAGATCTCTTTTGTGGCCTGGCATACCTATCAACTGGGTTCCCAGAAGAACCTGATGGCAAAAGGGATGGACTATATTTTCTCTAGAATAGACATATAGACACAAACACAGATATGCAAAAGAGACAAGCCAAAAAGGGAACAAAAAGACAAAAATACCTTCCCACCAGCGGTCAATACCCAGATGAGCATAGATTAACACAAAGATCAACAAGAAATAAACAATACCCCAATCAAGGAATTGCCAAACCAGCTAACAGTAAACAAAAATGTAAGCAATGTAAACAAATGTAAACAGTAAACAGTAAACAAAAACAGGTAATGAAACGTTTGGAAACCAACCTACAAGCTCAGAAAACGAACCTTCACCTTTATCCTACACCTGAGCTACAGATATTCACCACTATTGCTAACAGTAAACAGGCCAACTAAAAAAGCTCCAAGAACACTCCCACCAACACTGACAGGGCAAGCCACTAGAATATAAACAGAGAGCAAAGCCCACTCCTTACTAGCAGTGATGATGTTTGGGTAATGAAACGTCCACAAACTCAGAGAACACCAAGGACCCCTCATACATTTTCTCTTTCTCAGCTACTGTCTCTGAGTACGGTAATTGCACATGGAAAAAGGCTGTAGCTCCAGAATGAGAAGATCCTGCTTTGGATACAGAAAAGGCCAGCGTCAGTACTTAATTGGCATTTCTGTCCAGGGCTGGCAAGGACCTGCATCTAAAAGCCTTGGAAACCACTTGCTAAGTGGCACAGTGGTAATAGTGAGCTGTATAGTATGGAATAGTGGCCTGGCTTGGTGTTTCAGCTTCCTTTGTTTCTCTGTAAAGAAGAAATAGCTCCAACCAATGATGAATAGATTGTAGGTTAACAGCAATTAGTGCCAGTTAGTAAGTGAATATAATTAAATAACCATTGGCATCTGATGCTTGGTATTTGATATTCTGGTTTTCCATAATTCCCCCAAATGTTCCTACTGAAACAGTGATTTCTAGTCATTTAGCTTGTTAAGTCCAGAACATTTTTTTTCACAATTCTCAGAGCTAGCCTGGCTCTATTTGTCCTCCCTGCAGACTTCCATAACATAGATCCACCTATGGTTCCAGTCAGTGGTGAAATCCAATTTTTTTTTACTACCGGTTCTGTGGGCATGGCTTGGTGGGTGTGGTGTGGCTTGGTGGGCATGGCTTGGTGGGCGTGGCAGGGGAAGGATACTGCAAAATCTCCATTCCCACCCCACTCTGGGGCCAGCCAGAGGTGGTATTTGCCGGTTCTCCGAACTACTCAAAATTTCCGCCACCAGTTCTCCAAACTACTCAAAATTTCTGCTACCGGTTCTCCAGAACCTGTCAGAACCTGCTGGATTTCACCCCTGGTTCCAGTCTTCAGAAATTCTCACTGAATTGCCCTCTTCTTATCTACCTAAGTTGTGGATCTATGAAGATATTCTCACCTGGGAAATTTGTCTTTTGTAGGTCATCAAGTCCTAGTTTTTACAAAGTGTCGCTCGGCCTGCACACAGAGGAAGCTTTAGAATCATCCGCCCAACATCGCAATGTTCAGAAAATATTCAAAGAACCAAATCGGGCAGACATTGCCTTGCTGAAATTAAGCAGGTATCCTTTGGGTGACAATATTTATCTTTAATACTCTCTCTACCCTCCATTCCAAAACTTCTTGCTGTGAATATACCGGTAGTAACATTTCTAAAATGACATTTGAATTTATTTATTTATTTATTTATTTTATTTTATTTATTTTATAAAATTTATATGCCGCCCAACTCCCGAAGGACTCTGGGCGGCTTACATCATAAAAAATAAAACATATAAAAACAATTTAAAAAAGAAAGGGGAAAAAAAAACCCCCCAACTATATTTAAAATAAAACATTCACACAACCATGCATGGGCCAATCAGAACAACTATTGGCCCCAGGCCTGCCGGAAAAGCCAGGTCTTAAGGGCTTTACGGAAGGCCAGTCAGGTGGGGGTAGTACGGATCTCGGGGGGAAGTTGGTTCCACAGAGTAGGGCTTTAAAGGTAACAACCAACACCTTGAATTGTGACCGGAGCGCAATCGGCATCCAATGCAGCTCGCGAAGGTTGGCACTTGTGTGGGTGTACCTTGGCACACCCATGACTGCTCGCGCAGCTGCATTCTGGACCAGTTGTAGTCTCCGGACACTCTTCAAGGGTAGCCCCATGTAGAGCGCATTGCAATAGTCAAGCCGTGAGGTGATAAGGGCATGAGTGACCGTGAGCAGAGCCTCCTGATCTAAATAGGGCCGCAGTTGGTGCACAAGACGTACCTGTGCAAAGGTCCCCCTGGCCACTGCTGTCAGGTGTTGATCTAATCTCAGCTGTGAGTCCAGGAGGACACCCAAATTGCGAACCCGTTCTGAGGGGATTAAATTTTCTCCCCCCAGAACCACAGAAGGACGATCAAGCTGGTCCTTCGGAGGTAATATCCACATGGAGGTAATTGATCCAATTTCATTATGGTACAATGCTCGTCTGAAGTAGTGTCCAAATTTATTGATGCACACCGTGCCTGTTGCATTGCATAGTTTCATTGTTGTTATGGACAAAATCATTGCAACTGGGATAAGCTTCTGGCATGGAAGAGTATCCATATAGTTCTTTTTTTAAAAATTGATACAGATTGGTTTGCGTACAATTTAGAAGGAAGAACATTAACTTCAAATTTGGCTTTAGCAGTAAATATATAGGAAGCAATCTATAACAACAGCATACTTAGAGCTTTTATTGCACCATACCTAAGTTTAGGTCCACTAAAGATAAAAAGTTCTTCTACCAGGTGACTTATTTTTATTACTTGTTTCTTAGCTTTATGTCCTTCCTTTCTTCCAAGAGCTCAAGGTGGGATGCATAGCACTCCCTCCACACAAATTAATGTTTCTCCAGTTCTTGGTTATCTGTTCCCAATTCCTCTTAGAGTAGTGCTTCTCAAACTTGGTAACTTATGTGTGGACTTCAACTCCCAGAAGTCATTCCCAGAATTTTGGGAGTTGAAGTCCACACATCTTAAAATTGACAAGTTTGAGAAACATTGCTCTAGAGAATAAATTCACTCTGGAATAGACAATGCAGACAATCCTGGAAATTTTGTCTTTGGGTAGATTCCAGCTTAAATTTGGGGAGTTTCCACAAGTTTTCTTTTTCTTTCTCTCCGACCACCCCGAACCTTGATATACCTTCCTGCTTCTTTGCTTCCAGAGAAGTGTAAATACAGGAAGTCCTCTACTTACAAGAGTTCATTTAATGACTGTTCAAATTCATAATGGCATTGAAAAAGTGACATGACCATTTTTCACCCTCACGACAATTGTGGCATCCCCATGGTCACGAGATCAAAATTCAGACGCTTGGAAACTGACTCTTATTTATGACAGTTGCAATGTCCCAGGGTCTTGTGATCACCTTTTGTGACCTTTTGACAAACAAAGTCAATGGGGAAGCCAGATTCACTTAACAACTGTGTTACTGTCTTAAAAACTACAGCGATTCACTTAACAACTGTAGCAAGAAAGGTCGTAAAATGGGGCAAAACTCAACTGTCTTGCTTAGACAGTTTGGACTCAGTTGTGGCCACAAGTCAAGGACTACCTGTATCTTATTTCAAAACCCAGGCTTTTTTCAGCTCACTTGAGAAGACCTGCTTGAGATATTTGTGGTTGTTTTGCTGGAAAATAGCTGACAATGTGAAATAGCATGAAGGCAGGTTGACTTCACAAAAGACACAGTAGAGCAGTGTTTCCTGGCTGGCTGGGGAATTCTGGGAGTTGAAGTCCACCCATCTTAAAGTTGCCAAGGTTGAGAAACACTGCACTAGAGGCTACCATGATGCTGAAGCGAATTAATGGTTTCTAATTCTTTATTCATACAACATTAAGATTCAATTCCATTATATCAAAGATGATGATCTGGAGACAGTGCTTTTATGTAGGATGGCTCAAGGCTAATTATGGAGTGCAACCCTCTTAACTGTTATATGAGATTATCTTTCTTTCAGAAAGTGACTGTAGTAGCAAGAGTTGTTTGACTTGAAGAACAGACTAGCTGAAACAGGGAGATATATGATACATGCTCATACCATACAATGTTCAATAATAGCTACTGCATTTATGTAAATGTTTATGTTTATATTCATTTTAGAGATAAAATTCTGAAGTTTCATGTGCCTAAGGAACTAGCGAGTAAGCTGACTTCACAATGTGTAAACTTCAGCCTCCTAGGAATGTATTACTTAAAAAAATATCCAGTGACTAACAAACCAGCAGCTCCTGTGAGCCAGTTTGGTCTAGTGGTTAAGACACAAGGCTAGAAAGCAAGCGGCCATGAGTTCAAGTCCTGCCTTTAGCCATGAGAGCCAGCTCACCTCACAGGGTTGTTGTTGTGGGGAAAATAGGAGGAAGTGTGTTGGATATGTTCGCCACGTTGGGTTATTTGCAAAAAAATTTTTTTATAAAGGTGGGAGATGCACCCAGTGTAATATAATAGAGTGACTAGAATGAAAAGAGCGGCAATATCATTTTTCTTCCAGCCCAGTAAAGTTCACCAATGAAGTCATTCCAATCTGCTTGCCTTCAGCCAACACTGTTGTATCAGGTGGAGCAGAATGTTATGTCACAGGATGGGGTGATACAAAAGGTGAGTAACTTCAGAGTGGTTAAAAATTCAAAGTACCCACCATTCTGTTTTTACATTTCTTCCTTTCCCCTTCCCGTCTTTTTTTATTGATGGCTTTAAAAGTGATGAATTTGTATTGATGGATTTTATCTTCCATACATCTGGGCCTGGGGAGACTTGGAATGAATGAATGAATGAATGAATGAATGAATGAATGAAGGAAGGAAGGAAGGAAGGAAGGAAGGAAGGAAGGAAGGAA
>QLTV01002425.1:964295-979598 GCA_003457575.1 Thermophis baileyi
GCAAATACCACCTCTGGCTTTCCCTGGAGTGGGGAGGGAATGGGGATTTAGCAGTATCCTTCCCTTGGAGTGGGGTGGGAATGGAGATTTTGCAGTATCCTTCCCCTGCCATGCCCAAAGAACCGGTAGTAAAAAATTTTTGGATTTCACCACTGGTCCAATCTATGGTACAAAGCACCTGAAGGCAGAACAAGAAGCAATGGCTGGAAACTAATCAAAGAGAGAACCAACCTAGAACTAAAGAGAAATGTCTTGACAGCTAGAACAATTAACCAATGGAACAACTTGCCTTCAGAAATTGTGGCTGCTCCATCACTGGAGTTTTTTAAGAAGAGACTGGACAGCTACATGTCTGGAATGATATAGAGTCTCCTGTTTGAGCAGGAGGTTGGACTAGAAGACCTCCAAGGTCTCTTCCAATTCTGTTGTTCTGTTATTCTGTTAGCTTGAAATCATGTGATCACGATTTGAGAACATCCAAGCTAGCATCTGACAAACGAAGTCAATAGGGAAAGCTGAATTCATTTAATGACTGTGTGATTCATTTAATAACAGTGGTAAAAATGGTCATAAAATTGGGTCCTGACAGAATTTCCTGTCATGATGGAAATTCCAGTCACAATTGTGGTCATAAGTTGAGGATCATCTGTATTCACATAATATTCCCAAATATAAGTTTTATTCCAACTAAACCATGACAGTATGTTAATACAATATAAACCTTCACCTGCCCCCTTAAAATCTTGATGCAAATCATTTTTAGCTGAGAGGAATAACTTTTACCATTTGCATGACAGAAAAAAAAATAGCATGAATCTTTTTTCCCCTCTTCCCATCCCACCATAAACTTGTAATTACAGCTAAAAAGACTGCAGTGTTTGGGGAAAAAAGCGGGGGGGGGGGGAAATATAACCCTAAATTGCTCATTTTGGGTGGAGAGGAAAAATACTGGTCCTGCTGAAATTTACTTTTCAATAACTATGTATAGTTATCCTTTTAAGGATCTTTGTTCTTGCTGCAAATAGCATTATTGTTAAAATGTGTAAACTCTCAGGTTTTCCCCAAAGGCAACTGATAAACTTTATTTAAAAAAATATAATTCTTTTGGGTTTTTTCTCCTTCACTTCTGGTTTTCATAGGGCCCTTTATTTCCTGATTGCATTAGGGACACATCTAAATCCCTCTGCTTGTGGTTGCCATTTTATTGCAGCAGGTGGCAGCACTGTGCCTCCTGCAGTTGATCTCAAGCTGTTGGTTTGACTGAGAATTAGGAAAAAAGAAATACAGTATTGCAAAAGGACAGTAGCAAGCCACTTCCATAATACTGCCAAAGAAACGGAATAAAAGCAATCAGCAGGAGTTAAGCTTCACTTGAGCGCATTGCCCAGCAACTGTTGCTTTTGGATTTAACCAACAGGTCTCTGGAAGTATTTGAAACTTCCTGGTCATTGCAGAAAAAAAAGATAGACATAGGTGTCTATGGAATGCACTACCTGACTCTGTGGTTTCATCCCCTAACCCCCATAACGTTAACCTTAGACTGTCTACTGTTGACCTCACCCCATTCCGAAGAGGTCTGTAAGGGGGGGCGTGCATAAGTGGACCCATTCCTAAGAGGTCTGTAAGGGGCGTGCATAAGCGCACCAATGTGCCTACCATCCCTGTCCTACTGTCCCCATTTATCCGTCTCCATTTCCTCTATTCATAATCGTGTTTATACTTATATCTGTTATCTTATACATGCTTGACAAATAAATAAAATAAAATAAATAAAATAGGCCGTTTTGCCCTAGGCCAGGGATATCAGATTACAGATTAATAGAGTTGGAAGGGACCTTGTAGGTTATCTAGTCCAAGCCCCCACTCAAGCAGGAGTCCCTATACCATTTCAGACATATGGCAGTCCAATCTCCTCTTGAAAGTCTCAAGTGTTGGAGCTCTCACAACCTCCATAGGCAAGTTGTTCCACTGGTTGATCGCTCTCACTGTCAGAAAGTTTCTCCTTATTTCCAGGTTGAATCTCTCCTTGGTCAGTTTCCATCCATTACTCCTTGTCTGGCCTTCTGGTGCCTTGGAAATCAAACTCGATTTCATTGAGGGCCGCATCAGGGTTGTGTTTGACCTCGGGGGCCGGGGTGGGCGTGGCCAGCTCAACATCACTCGTATCAGGGGCACTCCTCCATAGCTCCGTATTCAGCTGTGACGGCCTCCTGCAGCACTCTGCCAGTGAAAACGGAGCTCGGGAAGGCTGCGTGTGGCCCTCCCAAGCTTCGTTTTCGCTGGCAGAGCACTGCAGGAGGCCGTTGCAGCCGAAAACAGAGCTTGGGAGGGATGACCCCGACACGAGTGATGTCGAGCTGGCAGAGGCACCACTGTTTTCAGGGCGGCCCCGGCCAGATCTAAGCACCCCACGGCCCGGATTTGGCCCGCGGGCCTTGGGTTTCACACCGCTGCCCTTGGTACTTGCTCTCTATTCCCTCAACTGTAGCTAGAAATGATAATGGATCGCTCTTGGATGTCTATGGAGATTCTCAGTTATTCAGGTCATGGTTGTCCCAAAGGTAACTGGACTTTCTAGTTTTTCTTTGAAGACTGAGAAGCGAAACGTCTTCAAAGAAAAACTAGAAAGTCCAGTTGCCTCTTGAAAAAACACCTTTGGGACTATCTCTCTTGGATGATCACAGAAACATCAATGAATATAGTTCAGCCTATCCATTTTGAATTGATTTGGGTGCCAATAAGGCAGCGTGATAACATCACGTGGCAATCCTCCCTGTTAAGTAATTATGGGATTATTCTACAGCGTGTGATCACGGACACGGTGTGTCTGATTGTGGGATTGGAAAGCAATGCCTCCTTTTGCCCAGTGGAGAAATTCTAAACTCTAAAAAAACCTGATAAGATGAATTATTTGCCAACTGTTTACCAAAGCCTTTGGGCCAATGGTGTGTGCTGCCAAAGCATCCCATTAAAAGGGGCAGAATTGAAAAACTTGCCTAACTTCTAGTGTATTGTGAGATCAGCAAATAAAAATCCAGAAAAAAAACCTTCTTAGTTCTTCTATCATTTGCCATTATTGATCTCAAACCTTTGCAATGCAATGATTGCATGGCTTGGACTCCTGACCTGGAGGCAATAGTGGGCAGATAAGGTACAAATCCGTGTGAGGCACGTGTTTTCCCAAGGAGAAAATAGGACCATGATCACTTTTAAATAAATTGATCATATAGAAAAAGCAAACCCCTTCCAATATTACAGCAAAGAGAATATTTGTTCCAATCTTACTGGATTGCATCAGTTTTTTTACTCTTTCTATTTGGGGTTGGGTGAGCAGGAGAAGAGAAATAACCAATGAATGGAATATATTTGAAAGGTGTATTCTTGGCACCCACTATCTGGTGTCTAAGGCACCTATACATCTATGAACACTTATACATCTATGAGCCTATTCTTTTAGGCTCCCTTCCCCACCTAGCTTTCTAATTCAGTGAAACCTGTCAACTTTAAAGTGTGTGAACCTCTACTTCCAGAATTCTCCAGGCAGCATATATTTACTTTTTAAAAAAGAGCTAAGTGGAAAGACGACACTCCACAAAATAGAATCCCAGCCTTGCCACATCATCTTTATGCCTTTGAACACCATAAACATTCCTGCAAAACTAAGATGGTTGCAAGTTGCAATCTAGGGTTGGTCTGGCAGTATGCCCACCTGCTCAGAAAAATAACAAAAGTCACCTGTAAATAGCAAGGAACATTCTGGGATATAAAAATAAAAATGAGGAGCTTTCTACCCTCTACCACAACTATGTTGTAAATGCGCAAATTTCCTTAGTGAAATTTATTTCATAAGATATCCACAATGTGCTCCAAAAAATCCCCTGCATGCCCCCATCCTCAATATCTCTTGTTCTTTGTGGACTTTACTGAAAGTTTAAGAATCCTTCTGACCTAAAAGTTGAGAGGGATCATAATTATAATTAATCAAGGGCAGGGGTGTAAAACTGGCGGCCTGCAGGCCGGATGCGTTACATGCAGGCCACGCCCACCCAGCTCTGCGAAGGGGGAAAAGTCACAGAACGTCACATGACAACAACGTGACAATGCGAGTTTGACATCCGTGATCAAGGGGTTATTCCTCAGGCTTCTTCAGAAGGCTCCATTTAGCTCTGCAAGTTCATAGCCCATTCATGACTCCAGAGATCCCTTTTCTCTCTGTAGTTTAGGGACCCCTTGTAGTTTAGGGAAGGTCTATCTACTACAGGCTCCAGATACAGGTAGTCCTCAAGTTGCGGCCACAATTGAGCCCAAAATTTATGTTGCTAAGTGAAACATTTGTTAAGTGAGTTTGTCCCATTTTACAACTTTTCTTGCCACATTTGTTAAGTGAATCACTGCAGTTAAATTAGTAACACTGTTGTAAGTGAATCTTGGATTCCCCATTGACTTTGCTTGTCAGAAGGTCGCAAAAGGGGATCACATGATCCCGGGACACTGCAACCATCATAAATGTGAATCAGTTGTCAAGCATCCAAATGTATATCATGTGACCATGGGGATTCTGCAATGGTCATAAGTGTGAAAAATGGTCATAAGTCTCTTTTTTCAGTGCCGTTGTAACTTTGAACAGACACTACGTGAACTGTTGTAAGTCAAGGACTACCTGAACTTTGATCAGGCTCACAAGTTGATGATGAATCACCTGATAAGTATTCTCGGAAGCCTGAGTTGAGAACTCAGATTTTAAATGACCGGCAAATCATATCCTTCCGTGCTTACACAGCGTCCATGCTTAGATAAATGGTGAATTAATGAAAGCTGACTCTGGATAAGACTGAAGCAAAAGTCTTGGGAAACTGTGAGAAACCTGGGAAACAAGCCCTGTGGCCTTCATTGATTTCTCATTATTTTATGTTACAGTGTTTCGCAGTACTATTATCACTTAAACATGTACTCTTGTTATTGATTATACAACAAATAAGAATATCAAGGCCTGCAATCAAGCACTCTTGGAAACTATGACATTTCTACTTGTTGTTATTGGGTCACTCTACCGCTAAGGTGTTTTGAAGTTAGCCTGCATTAGTTTTCCATCTGCTGACCTCAGCAAACAATCCCCCAATAACTCCAATATGAATCACAACGTGCAAAAGGAGAGTTTTATTGAGAGCGTTTTAACAAACCGCATCACTGTTTGGTTTGGTGGCTGCAGTGCCTCAGGTAGAAAGTCCATACAGAGAGTGGTAAGGACAGCCAAGAAGATTATAGGACGCTTGCTTCCCGTTATTCAGGATACTGCTTATAAGCTCCATGTGCTTAGAGCTCAAAGCATTGTTAGAGACCCCCCACACACACTTCATGGTCTGTTTCTGTTGCTCCTCTCTGGGAGGTGGTTTTGAAGTATTTCTAGCAGGACTACCAGTAAACTCGCAAGATTCGCTTTTCTCACCATGTACATGTATAAATCCGAACTAGACTGTGTTGTTTCATATCATATATGTCATATCATATCATATCATATATGTGGGTATGTGCACAATTATTTATTTATTTATTTAGTCACGTTTATGTAGTGTATATTGGAGATGGTGACCCTTTGAGAGCTGTATGCAACAAAATTTCATTTTAATGTCCACCAATTAGTGTACATTCAAAGTGACAATAAAGTTATTCTAACTCTAAGTGTAAGTCCAATATGAATCACAAAGTGCAAAAGGAGAGTTTTATTGCCACAGACAATCTGGAGGAAAATCAACTGAGCTACTTAAGGAGGACAAATAACAGGCCTCAAGGCTAGATTGGCATCAATGCTGGGTGTGGAAGAGCCTTATGTGTTACTGCTGAATGCTGCAACCTCTTCTATTACAGGTAGTCATCAACTTACAACAGTTCGCTTTAGTGACCGTTCAAAGTTACAACGGCACTGAAAAAAGTGACTTATGATCATTTCCCACACTATTGCAGCATCCCCATGGTCACATGATCAAAACTCAGACACTTGGAAACTGAGTAATATTTATGACGGTTGCAACGTCCCAGGGTCACGTGATCACCTCTTGCGACCTTCTGACAAGCAAAGTCAATGGGGAAGCCAGATTCACTTAACGACCATGCTACTAATTTAACAACTGCAGTGATTCACTTAACAAACGTGGCGAGAAAAGTCGTAAAATGGGGCAAAACTCACAACACATTTTTCACTTAACAACATAAATTTTGGGCTCCATTGTGGTCATAACTTGAGGACTACCTACCTGTATTTTCCATCATGTCCCAAAAAACAGTGCATTTCTTTTGAAAGAGTATCACAATCTTATTTTCCCAAACTGAAGAGTATTTGAACCTGCTGTTAAAAAGCAGTTTTTGTACTTAAATTGAGTGCTTTGAGAGACAAGTGAGACAACAAAGGGAAAATAAAAATAAAAATGAAGCCATCTAGTTACCTTTTGGTAAAAATGCTGTGATTAAGCAGGCGGCCCCTGCCACGAGGGTTCCTGAGGCAAAGAGAGGACGCCGGCCAAGTCGGTCAATGGTGGCTAAGATTAATAAAGCTGAAGGCAATTCTATCACCGCAGAGATGAAGAACTCCAAATACAGATTCCCTTCTATGAGTCCCAGGCGCAACACAAGCCCTTGGTAAACTACTGCGCTGGTGAACCTTGAAGAGCAAGACAAAAGAAGAAACAGTGGGGCCTCCAGGATTGCCTGGGAAATATCACACATGACAGGCATAGCAGCAGTGCAGCTGCGAGATACTTACCAGGCATACATGAGGATCAAAGTGAATTTTCTCATCTGTGGAGTTCTAACCAGATCAAACAGAGAAGGGTTGCTCACTTCTTCATCAGAGACCATGATCTAAGAAGTAAGAGAGGCAGAGTTCATATTCCCAATAACAGGAAAGACATGGTTTTGTGTTCCAGTTTTGAAATGCACTTTTTTAATTTTAAAAACAAAATGCAAATTGGCAAGAGGGATGACCAAAGAGTTGTTAATAAGCCAACACATTTCATCTTAACATTTTTTTCCCCTTGCCATGGTATTTGTGTCTTCCCTAAACTACATGGCCGCATCCCTGTGAACAGAGTACAGCTGGATATACCCACACAAATGTTCAGCCCACAACAATGTATTCTATTCTATTCTATTCTATTCTATTCTATTCTATTCTATTCTATTCTGTTCTGTTCTGTTCTGTTCTGTTCTGTTCTGTTCTGTTCTGTTCTGTTCTATATTTTATTCTCTGTTCTGTTCTATATTCTATTCTATTCTATTCTATTCTATTCTATTCTATTCTATTCTATTCTATTCTATTCTATTCTATTCTATTCTATTCTATTCTATTCTATTCTATTCTGCCAGTCCACCCCATCCCATCCCATCCCATCCCATCCCATCCTATCCTATCCTATCCTATCCTACCCTATCCTATCCTATCCTACCCTATTCTATTATTTATTAAATGTATATGCCACCCATCCCACATTCCAAAGTGACTCTTATTTTTAGCTTACAGCTAACAATTACCAGGTGGGAATGAACTTTCCTTAATACTTACAAATTTTGCAGAATAGACTGAACACAAACTAGCCAGCTACATTTTATACAATTTTATACATCTTATTGTTTATACAATAACAAATAGTAATTCTTAACATCGTGGTGACTTTGATAAATTAAATCTTAAAGATGAGAGGGAAAAACGTTTGTATCAAGGTTAAATATGGCTTTTAAAATGTCGTGAATACACGATTGCTTAAACTGTGCAAATGCTAAGCACGACATTGATAAACAGTTGCAAACTGCACTGAATTAGTTTTGATCTTTGACCTTAATATTAAAGTCTTCACTGTACTCTTTATTAATGTTACAAAAGTAAACAAAATGAGTGGCTTGGAAAAAGTAGATAGATATTTAATTTCTAACTTTCTATTCTTTATATTCCAATCAATGTATGATGCTTATAAACACTTAGACCCACTTAAAAGCTATACTCCAAAGCAATGTTTCCCAACTTGAAAATGTGTGGATTTCAACACATGAACTCACAAAGTTGTGTAGCCCTTATCCTTAGGAATTCTTTCATCTCTTTTTTATATGGACAACAAATAGCAATTTCCAGATTTCTCCCTGCTCAATTTGAGACACCATGGAGGCATCATACCACTGTGTCGCTATTTCTTCCTGGCACTAAACTAGTAGGTAGTATTGAGTTTAAGCACCTATTGTCTATGGAAATTCTCAATCATCCAGGTCATGGTTGTCCCAAAGGCGTTTTTCCCCCAAAAGGCAACTGGACTTTCTTGGATGAGAAGCGAAACGTTGGATGAGAAGTGAAACGTTGGATGAGAAGCTTGAAGAAGCTTCTTGGATGAGAAGCGAAACGTTTTCAAAGAAAACACCAAGAAAGTCCAGTTGCCTTTTGGAAAAAAACACTCTTGGGATACCTGCTGTCTTGCCTATTGAATAGATAGAGCAACAGCAAAGTACATCTAATCAGCTCTTTAGAGAGACAAGAGAACGGGCACACCTGCATCAGCCTGAGATGGCCCAAGCACCAGCCCAATTCCACGTACTATTTGTCAACAGGCAGAAAGGGTAGTAAAAAAAATTCAATTATATATTTTCCTACCGATGCTTGATACTGTTGGCATAAAGGGAAAAGCAATACTGGTAACAGCCAAAAATAACTTATGGCTATCTCATTCATGGGCAGAGAACAAGCTGAAGATGGAGTCCTTGGGAGCATGGCAGAAAATAGATATTATCAAGGCATCTTGTATCCTTTATCCAAGGAGGGAAAAAGTTGGCATCTCCCATACTGGTCTGTTCTTCCAAGTCTTACATAGGATGGTTTCCTTCTAAGTTATGCTTTTTGACAATATCTTTTCAAATCATTTTTTCACAAAAGGAATGCACCAACTTATTTCTACCAATGCTATGGTATTTTTTTAATAAACTTTTTATTAAACTCGATTGCAGAAAATACAACTTCAGCAACAGAGTGGTCAATGCCTGGAACTCACTACCTGACTCTGTGGTCTCATCCCCAAATCCCCAAAATTTTAACCTTAGACTGTCTACCGTTGACCTCACCCCATTCCTAAGAGGTCTTTAAGGGGCGTGCATAAGCGCACCAGCATGCCTACCGTCCCTGTCCTAATATTCCCTTTTATTCGTATCCATTTCATGTATTCATAATCATCTTTATACTTATACCTATTATCTAAACTGTCTACCGTTGACCTCACCCCATTCCTAAGAGGTCTTTAAGGGGCGTGCATAAGCGCACCAGCATGCCTACCGTCCCTGTCCTAATGTCCCCTTTTAATTGTACTCATTTTATGTATTCAAATAATGTTATACTTACGTATATTATCAAATACGTACTTGACAAAATAAATAAATAATAAATAAATAATAAATAACATAATCCTTTTCTGTTGTTATGCTGTTACAAGCCTGGTACTAGAAGGTGTTTGCTATACCTAGTTGTTTGGAGGTAATTATCTCCCCAACTGCAACGTTCCTTTGGAAATTGGAGCTACATAACTTAGGGAGAAACTCCACTGAGAGTACAGAATGTAAAATGCGTTTGATGTTCTCATCTTAGCACTTCCGGAAGCATCGTGCTCTTTGCTGGGCACAGAGTCAAGAATGACTGGACTTGTGTATCCAAAAGGACTTTGGAAAAGAGCCAAAGTGCACTTTAGATATGTAGATATGACTGAAAACTCACCAGTTGCAGCTGTCAATAAATTAGGAGTGTGGCTGAGAACACCAGCTCGAAACTTTAGACTAAAATTTTTGAAATGACGCAGGAAAAGTAATACAATCTGGAAGCCAAGGTTAAAGTTCTAAAAATATTGTGGTTGAACAAATTGAATTTAGTATAAATTGATTGATGCCCTCCCCAGCATCAATTTTTGTTCACTATTTTTAATCTGACTCTTATACAAATATGTTTATTTATACACAATGCTTTTATAAGATTTATGTCGAAAGAGACTCTTTCATGTAGCGCTGTTCAAGTGTTATGAAAAGTTGGAAAATCTCTTTGTAAGTGATTTATGAAGTTTTAGTACATTCTTCTTGGAAATGTGGGCTAGACCATACTGAATCTTAATTTTGCTGATTTAAGAGACTGCAAAAATAACCAATTTTCCATTCCATCTCTTTCAAACAAAAATAGTTTAGTTTACTAACAACATTTTCCAAGCAAGGAATTAAGTGCTCTGTACAAGATAAACTACAGCAAGATATAATCAGAGACAATGCGGGCTCATAAACCCTCTCCTTTTGAAATGTAATATACATGCAACTATTAGGAATGTGGAAAATCTAAAATTTACTTTGATGGTGGCTTGCTCAAACTTTACTATAAACTTCTAACTATAGAAGTTAGAACTAAGTTAGAAATTATAGTTAGAACTAACTAACTATAATTTAGAAGGTTTTTTTTCCTCAGAAGACAAGTGATGCCAGTATAATGCCTATTATTTTTGTAAATGTTGTTCAAGAATTGTTGGGGAGGGATTGTTGGTGGGGAGTTACAGGCAAATGCTTCCTTCACAATCTGTCAAGACTCCTTTGTGGCCTAAAGCCTGCTAGGATTTATCCAAAAATCATTAAATTTTGTCTAAAACAATCTTTTCCTTAAAAAGCAACAACAGAATTTTAAATCCCTGAGCCTTCTTCTCTGAAAATGGACAGGTTGCATTTCCTTGGGAAAGGATTCCCTCTGCCTATATTTTGCTGAAAAGTTTAACAAATCTTTAACAAGTTTTGGGCAATGACATCCATGTTAGCAAAAACAGAAGTAGTTGTTGGAAAGACAACTAGCATATTAATCCTTTCATCTTGCAATGGACTGAATGAAAACCGACTTCTTGAAGTTGCCTGTTTGCACTTAGAAGCAAGCTGGATCACCAAGATTGAGAACCTCCCCCCCCCTCTCTCAAATCCATCTCACTGAGAAAATCCATCATGAAAGAAAGAGAACTGTTGAGAATAATCTTATTAATATTACAATTGCACAATGTTTAAGCTGTGTATAGAAAACACGCGAGGACATCATCAGAAGACTAAGAAGAAATTGCTGTGGGGCTCTGTTAATGAACATGTGCTCTGGTTAGAAGCAAGAGACAGAATAGGGGAACCTTACATGAACCGAAGAATCAAAACACTGCTACAAGTGGCATTCAGTTTTTTTCTCCCATTTGAACTGGAATCTAGGAGAAATGGGAGGCAATTCAGAGCCACGAAACAACTGAAGAGTAAAATTGGAAGAAGTCTTCCCTAAATGCTAGGGGGGTTCCTGATGTAACACCTCAAAGAAATTTGATGGCTGCTAGCAACACATATACAGTACGTGTGACCTACAAGCTGTTCTTGCCTTGACTACCGGACATCTGTGCTGAGGGGATCCTATGCTTTGAACTCCCCCCCCCCAGGGCTTAGCCTGTGGGTTTACTGTATATGAAGACTTTATCTAAATAAAAGGCAAGAGTTATTTTTAGAGAATACTTTCTTTAAGATATGGCAGTAAAAAAATGTAGCCATTGTTGCAGTTATAGCACTTGCCCTCTGGAATAACATTGCTCCCCTCCCCGAGATCTGTTTGGCTCCCACTTTGACTGTATTTAGACGAGTCCTTAAGCTCTGGCTCTTTTCCCAGACCTTGGGCTGGAGCGGGTGTTGGGCCCCTGGAGGGTTGCTTGATTTGTGAGATGATGGTTTGTTTCCTCCAGACACCCTTTGTTTATTGCATGGGTTGTTTTACTTTAAATTTAGTGTATCGTACACCACCCTGGGTTGTAATGTAATAACATTACATTTTACAAATTAAATTAAAGTCCGTACCTCCGTAAAATGCACTGGAAGGCTTTGTCCATTTTCCTTGGCAACGGACTGCATAATCTGCAGGGCCTTCTTGGCTTTTTTGCGAGTGATCAGCCACCGTGGAGATTCAGGAACCAGCCTGCCAAAAAAGAGAGACCAATGAGGAAGAGTCGGCATCTGTCAGCAGATTAGATTTATTGCCTGCAAGAATGCCAAAACTTCATCAGCATCTTAATGAGTTCTTAAGCCTTTCAGTTCTTTCCTGGCACTCTGAGTTTCTTTCTCCCTCCTGAAAACTTCTTTTGTTGGTGAAAATGACTGTTACAAATCTGGCCACTTTGGCCCCTTCCTCTGTTTTTTGGAATATCCTTCCGAAAGTTTTCATGCTCTTTTGTGTTAGTTTGGTTGAGATTGTTAATTACATTGTTGGGTTTTTTTCCCCTTTTCCTGAGACACCAACATAGCTACTGTTACTTTTTATGAGCCAATAAATGATATTGCATATGGTGAAGGAGACAAGAGATCCAGCCCATTTGAACTAAGTGAAACTGATGGATCTAATCATGCCAACAGTAATCTAGAAGTTCATATTGATTATTAGGTGACTCAGACCCATAATTTGATGGCTCTGAAAGTTTACCTAGGGCTTACAAACACTTTATAATCAACAAGTTTTATTATATGCAATCAGGTTGGTGTCAACTCCTTGTGATCATATAGATAGTTTCTCTAGGACAATTTGTTCCCAGCCTGGTCCTTCATGTCTTCCAACACTTCACCTATCGTCACTGTAATTGAATCCATCTTCCCTGCTGCTGATCTTCATCTACTTTTTCTCTCTTTCCTTCTACTTTTCCCAACATTAGAACTTTCTCCATAGTGCGTCCGAGGTTTGATAATTTAAGCCTGGTCATTTGTGCCTCAAGTGAGATCCTGGGTTGATTTGTTTGTTGATCCTCGGCTGTGCTATTCTAAGGAGTTTACCCCAATACCAATGTTCAAAAGCATAAACCTTCTTTCTATCCTGCTTCTTCACAGTCCCAATTTCACTTCCATAGAAGAAAATGGGAAAGAAAAAACATTATTTCCACGTTTTCTAAATCTGTAGGTATAAGATACATCCCAGCATCTGAATACCTTTTCCAAGGCCTTCACCACTACTATATCAATTGCTAGTCTGCAGCATATTTCTTAACTGCTAATTCCTTTCCTCTTGATAGACAATCTTAGAAGGTAGAAGATATTCACCACTTCAGTGTCTTCATTGTAAATATTAAGCCTGATTTCTTTACTTGTTGTCATGAGTTTGGTATTCTTTATATTTAAATGTATTCCCATTTTTTCACTACGTATTAGGATTATTTTAAATTTAATAACTGAACATCTTAATAATCTTATTATTAAGAACTGCAATTATATTAATAGAATATAGTCATGGCATAGTAAGGATGATGACTTATGACTGTTCATTAATAATGATAAGCATTATTTTTATAGATTTCAAACTTATATAAATTAATAATCTATGTAATAACTCCGAAGTATAGGTCGGTGTTATTGTTGCGCCCATGATGTAGATGTCATAAGAGCTTATCTAAGTTCAGTTTTAAATAATGACTGAGATTCAGACAGAGAAATTGTTTTAATCACAACACAAGAATGATTCTCAGCTTATTACAATAACTCATTTTAACTTTCCTCCATCTAGTGACATTAATAAGTGTTGGACTCATAGTATTCATAATTTTTGGATGTGCTTCTCTGAAGATACACTGAGAGTCCAACTTCTAGAAAAGACAAACTTGGAAAAGGGTCTTTGGCAAGAAACAGCTGCTATTTGTATTAAATAGCACTCATCATAATGCATCAAAGATAATTTGGGGGGCGGGGGAGAAAAAGGAAAGTAATGGCAGAGTTACCAGTAATATAACAGGAAAAGAAAGTTGGGAAGTGTGGTAACTAGTTGAATCCCCTGCCATGTGGGAATCACATAAGCAAGTCCAGGAAGAATCACAACTCCGAGTGTGAAGAACATCTGTATTACAATTCCAACGATCCGTCGGTGATCTGAACCAACCAGCTCTGTTACTGAATTGACAAAAAGATAAACAAAAAACTTTGAAAGATAACAAGAGATCTATTATAAAAAGCATTGCTGAAGTAATAGCACATTTTCCCAGTGTTGTATGCCAGCGGTCCCCAACCTTTTCCGGCTTGGGGGCCCAGGGGGGTGGAGGGGGGAACTGGCCTGCAAGCTGGCGCTCACATGTGCACATTTGCATTGGCTTGCCGCTCGCACAAGTCAAACTATGCTTCCAGCAGAAAAAAAGTAGGAAACCATCCTTCATCAGAATGATGCCATAGCAAACTCTACAATACAATACAATTCAACAAAGCTCCTTCAGTAAAGCTATTCAGCTTCTTTATGTTGCCCCGGCTGCATTGGGAAAGAACTGAAAACACACCATGCCTTACCTAGTACAAAGCTTGTCATCCAGGTTCCCTTTCCAAAGATTCCTTGTAGAAAGCGAAATATTGAAAATACAACAATGTTTGGTGCAAAAGCCACTATTAGGCCACATAGTCCTGCCCCAAAGCAAGAAAAGAGATAAATGGTGATTCTGCCAAATCTGTCAAGGGAAGCAAAACAAATGAATAAATAAAGAAGAAATGGAGCCAAGAGGAGGAAAAGATAACTTTGAAAAGCTCTAGTGAAATTTCTCTTCTCCCAGATTATAGACACCCTACTACGTTTGCCCAGATACATTCAATTACAAGCTCCATGATCTTCAATCAGCGTCGTTCATTGCTACTCCCCTTATTAGATTAATTTAGGTTGTTTAATGAAACTATTTGGGAATATCTTCTGCATAAACATGTGTAGGATAGTGTTACTACTATAGAGCTAGATCTTCTAAATATGAATAATTCTTAGTTGAATGCTAAGGTATCTCACACCAGTTCAACTCCCTCCACGTATTAATTACTGTAACATCCTGGGTATGTGCATGTCTGTGGAAGAAATCAGACGTTTCTCCACTGATTGTACTAGTGAAGTTAAGTGCCTTAAAATTATTACTCTTTTGAACTATAAGAAATTGAAGATTAGGAATGTGAAAATTACCTCCATTCTTCTACCTATGAATGATTGTATTAACAATGTCTATTTATCATACAAGGAGCACAGGGAGTTGGAGGTTTTTTATCCTTTAGTAGTGATTTAATCAAATACTCAAAAGTGTTCAGTATATCTTGAACTATTAATTTTGTTGTTGCTTAAGGATTCTTAAAGGTTCAAAATTATGACTTGGGACCCCTGTAAATGATGAAAACACTATCAGGAGTCACATAATGACTAGAAACACTGCCAGACATTGGTTGAATGACTTTTCCTGCCACATACTAGAATAGAATAGAATAGAATAGAATAGAATAGAATAGAATAGAAAATAGAATAGAATAGAA
>QLTV01002425.1:980177-992720 GCA_003457575.1 Thermophis baileyi
GCAATTTTGAGGGTAGGAGTTGACACAATTTATGTCCAGGATGCGAGGGGTCAGTGAATATTTTTACGGCCCTCTTTTTAACTCGTGCAGTATACAGGTCCTCAATGGAAGGCAGGTTGGCAGTAATCGTTTTTTCTGCAGTTCTGATTATCCTCTGAAGTCTGTGTCTGTCTTGTTGGGCTGTACTATGACAGCCGATGAATTTCAGACTCCCTAAGAAAATCTAATATTGGATGTATGTTTTTTTTCTGGGAAGAAAACTTGGTGAGTTGTCTATATGTATTTGGACAATGTTTTTTTATTGGGAAATCTAGGGGCAAAACAATATTTTTTGCCATCTTTGTTATCTTTTGGTAGCCCACATTTCTTATATCAGGGAAGGCTTTGGAACAAGAGAGGTTGGACTATGCAGGATCATAATTTTGCATAATTCTAGTCATCTATATTAAAATAGTTGTAGCTGTCAGAACAAGAGTCAGAAATTGCAGACAATCTGCTTTATATCTGAACTGGCCTCCAGAGTGTGGAAATCTCTGTCCATCAGTAGGATCAAAGGTGGGTAACTATGACCCCTTTATGACCTGTGGACTTCAACTCCCAGCTGTATGTAAAGGGGCCATAGTTGTCCAGCCTTGACTAGGATAGTGCTTTGATACTTTGGTTTTTTAAGCAAATTACAATGGACAGAAACCATACTTTCCCATATTTGAACAATAAAGAAAAAGTATGTTTTCTGGCAAAACATGAATGCAAGTTTCCAATGTCCTTCCCTCAAATTTGAGTGTGAGGAAGGGTGAGAGGGGCATGCAGTACATACAGGTAATCCTCGACTTACAACCATTCATTTAGTGACCATTCAAAGTTACAATGGCGCTGAAAATAAGTGAATTATAATCATTGCAGCATCCCCATGGTCATGTGATCAAAATTTGGATGCTTGGTAATGTTTATGGCATATTTATGACAACTGCAGTGTCCTAGAGTCATGCGATCACCTTCTGCGACCTTCTGACAAGCAAAGTCAATGGGAAAGCCAGTTTCACATAACAACCATGTTACTAAGTTGACAACTGCATGGTTCACTTAACAACTGTGGCAAGAAAGGTCATAAAATGGGGCAAAACTGATTTAACAACTGTCTCACTTGGTAAACAGAAATTTTGGCCTCAACTGATTTGGTCACAAATCAAAGACTACCTGTAAAGTATTTCTCCTTCCATCTACATAATGCACAACATAGCCTTATTTGTCATGGAAGATAATGCAATCCATAAATAAGTGTTCAAAAGGCATTGTTACCTGTCTGCAGCGTATCCCAGAACAAACCCTCCTACCAGAAATCCCATATTGAGTATAGACTGAGTCATGTCTATTATCCACTTGTTCTCACAGACAAGGTCATACTGCAGAAGGAAGCGTAAAAGTACAGTAAGTTTCGGTAGAGGAACAATGGATTTTAGGCCTTGAAAAAAAAATAGTGTTATTGTTGTTTTATGTATTTAATGCTCCTCTTTTCCCTTCCCCATTCCCTTCTTTCTTAGACATGAACACTTTGTCATCCAGTCATCATACTGGACCCATGTGCTTCAATACATGCATTGTTTTATAAAGTGATGTTCCAGTCTTCCAATATATAAGAGCCGCGGTGGCGCAGTGGTTAGAATGCAGTACTGCAGGCTATTTCTGCTGACTGCCGGCTGACTGCAATTTGGCAGTTCGAATCTCACCAGGCTCAGGACCCAACAATCTGAGGACCCAGATTGTTGGGAGCAATATGCTGACTCAGTAAACCACTTAGAGAGGGCTGTAAAGCACTGTGAAGCGGTATATAAGTCTAAGTGCTATTGCTATATGAGAGAGGGAAGAGAGTAAATTAAAAAAGATAATTAAGAATGCACCACCAGTGATTAATACCCAGTTCAAATTTACATCTAAAAAGGATTCCCCCCCACTTCCCTGGTCTCTTAAAGCCATTCCAGAGTCATTGATGGTTGATGCATGAGCAGGGACATGAGTCAAGGGCTGCGCACATTCATGCTTGTCACATATCTGTGTGCATATACACAGACCTCCTGACTCAAAAAGCCTCTGTGCAGTAATCTCAGTGCATTTGAGATTAAATAATTTTTCATTGTGTTAAAATTAAGCAACGACTTTGTCAGATCAATAGAAGATGACAGTATGCAAACTGGACACTGCAGACCAAAAGAAGATATGCACCATCATCATATGCTTATTTTGGTCCCTCCAAATATACAAAATTGCAGAGCTCAAAATCAACATTTCTGCTATCAACAATGGATAGTACAATCCGAGGGTGAAAAAGTAGGAATGGAAGATCACCTGTAAGCTGTACATTGTTTACTTTTATGATACGGAGTGATAGGGAAGCTGCATTAAGGAAAACAGATGAGGTAGCTGACAAGCCAGGAATACGTGTTGCAATAATTCCTCTTTTCTCACAAATATTTCTTGCCTCTCATTTGGAAAAATGGGGAAACAACTGATATATTGCAGGAGGCTGGATCTGAGCTCAGGATTTGATGCAATGTCCTGGGAGAGTTATATCCTGACAAAATCTTCAGGATTTTTGTGTTGTTTTATTTTATAAGGTCACCTAGCTGTCTGATTTTTCAATGAATGTTAATAAAGTAGGGTAGTGGGATTACATTGATGAATCTTTAGGTAAAGGTAAAGGTTCCCCTTGCACATACATGCTAGTCGTTCCCGACTCTAGGGGGCGGTGGTCATCTCTGTTTCTAAGCCGAAGAGCCAGCGCTGTCCGAAGACGTCTCCGTGGTCATGTGGCCAGCATGACTAAACACCGAAGGCGCACGGAACACTGTTACCTTCCCACCAAAGTGGTCCCTATTTTTCTACTTGCATTTTTACATGCTTTCGAACTGCTAGGTTGGCAGAAGCTGGGACAAGTAACGGGAGCTCACTCCATTACGCGGCACTAGGAATTCGAACCGCCGAACTGCTGACCTTTCTGATCGGAGAGCTCAGCGTCTTAGCCACTGAGCCACCGCGTCCCTGATGAATCATTATGTAGTCATAAGACATTCATAATAGCATTTTTACAGGAAAACAAAATGAATAACGTCCAGCATATAATGCAAATTAATTTAATTACAACTATCTGCTGTGCCGGCATTAAGTACCCGGTGTTATGACTGCGCTCTGTGTTTTATATTTTAATGTAAGGTGTATGTAACGAGGATTCCCTAAAATAAACTAGCAAAAAAAGAGAGCAGAATGTATTGGTCATTGACAGCATCACCAGATTTACTTTCTAATTTGATCTTCTTAAACTATGATTTAAGCAGGCTTTTCTCCTCTTTTTCTCTAGTATGAATATCAGTAGCCATAAATCACTGAGAAAGAGACAAAAAATTGAGACAATGTGGAATTATGCTGACAGTTTTTGAATCCTCCCAGCAGAGGGTTTATTCCATTAAAAAAAAAAATCATTATTGAGATGGACTTTGATTGCATGAGCTAAACTGAAATTAAAAAAAAAAAAAGACTCATAAAGAGGAAATCCTATTTGTGCATAATAAGTGACCCATTGCCTTACTAGAGATGTTTATTTAGGTCAGGGTCAGAGTTGCTGTCAAAAGCCAAGTCCCTGAGCCCATGTGCATGGAAGGCCAGTTCAGTTCCTGTTGTTTTTCAGGAATTGCAGGGAAGGATGCCCACCTACAATTTTGTGAAATAATACAGAGCTAAATAAATGAATGGTCTGGTTTAAATTAAGGTGGCTGATCTTTCTAATGCTGATAAGAACAGCTTTCCTGAAATCACAGCCTCAAAATGATCTTTAGTCAATAACCAGCCACAAATGTAATATGATAGGATTGGTACTGAATGTCTTCTGTTCAATGTATATTTCATCAGTTAAATTTATTTTTAAATAAGAAGAGTTTGACTCAGAAACAATGGTGTTTAATTATCTTAATATTCCATTACTCTTATTCTGTCTGTCAGAGCTGCCATCCTTCACTTGCATGTATGCTTCGCTAGATGCCAGTCTGCCTAAGCCATGGGGGGAGGGAGCTGTGGGAAGACGATGGGGAAACCGAAAGTGATCTTCGTGGTGTCCCGAGATATCCCAAGGCCACAGACCTGGGAATGGATTGCAATGCCTATCCATCTACCCAACCGTTGCAGGGACAGTTCCCAAAACATCTTCTTCGAATATGACTAGATAATGCAGAGATAACAGGGGATTGGAACAGAGAAGGGAAAGTTAATCAGTGCTTCAGGGGTAAGGTAGGGCCTCCTGAATGGGACTGTCCTGTCCATTTTAACGTAGAACAAGTTAAGAAAACCAATTGGTGGATTCCTCTTGCTTCATTTCCTGTTTTATCAAGTGTTGCCTCGCCTGCAAACTTTTAGATCCGGCTTTGCTACTGGTTACACTTAGCTTTTAATAAAAGTAACCTTTTCACTATGAATGGAATTGAAAGTGTTTCTTTCCTAAGAGACCAGGCTGGGACAGGTCTGACACTGTCTCAGTATCTGGGGACTGTAAGGGTCTGGATGGGGAAGAAGAGGCTGTGGTTCATCCTGGCCAACAGGGAATGTTTATGAATCCCCTGGATTTGGAATCTAAAGTGTTCTCATTTTTGGTTCTGAATGGGCAGTGTCCCATTGAGATTTGATGCACAATCTGGACTCATGCTGGACTCATGATTCATGCTTGAAGAGGAGGTTGCATCTATGATGGGGGGGCGGCTTTGCACAATTGCTTCTTGTATACCAGTTGTGCTCATTTTGAGCCTGGGAGGCTCTGTTCATGGTCACTCATGTCTTTCTCATCTCCTGACTGGATTATTGCCACATGCTGTACTTGGGGCTACTCCTGAAGACCATCTGGAAGCTTTAGTAGGTTCAGAAGGCAGGATGTGGGTAGTTATGGGTGCATAAGTACTTGAAGGACTGCCTTTCCAAGAACATCTGCCTGTTCCATTGGGAGGGTATGCTCCAGGTTCCTTCTTTTAAACTTTGTCATCTTATGGAACCTAGGAAGCATGCATTTACGGTGGTTGTTTTTCAAATTACAAATGAGATTAGTGGGAATGCATCAGGGGTGGGTTCTGGATCCTTTTGCTGCCGGTTCGCTCAGGGTTGCGTCGTGCGTGCGTGCACGCCCGCAGCAATAAAAAAATAGCTTCTGTGCATGCGCAGAAGCAAAAATTAGCTTCCGCGCATGCGCAGAAGCAAAATCCAAGATGGCGGTGCCCACGGAGACACCAACAGAACCGGCTCCGTGACATCATCACTGAGTTACTAACGGTTCTAAAGAACCGGTTAGAACCGGTAGGAACCCACCTCTGGAATGCATACTTTACACAGTAGCTTCCTGCAATTTTCTTTCTACTTACTATTTCTTTTATGACTGCATTGGTTTTTGGTTTTGTATGGTGCTGAAAGGGTTTATTTTGGTTGTTGTTTATAAACCATTTCTTTTCATTATTCTATTAGTCTATTATGTTTTTAGACATTTTGTGAAGTCTCTGCCTAAGGGGAAGATGCAGTAAATAGCATATGGTTTCTTCTTGCCTCTCATGAGAATCCTATGAGCACCAGTCATAGCTGGGCAGGCCAATAGCTGCTATTTCTAACTTTTTTTAAAAAATGAGAGTCATTGCTTTTTTTTTATCACCATGTGGTTTGGCATGTAGCCCAATATTCTGTGCAATCTGATACAAGCCTACTTAAAAGTAAACCCCAATGCATTCAGTTAGGCTTACTTTTGAGGTCATAGAGTGTAACGGTATGTGGGAAAGACCTTGAGAAACTGGGTCAAGAAATGCTGCCAAAGGAACGGTCAGATAAGAGACAGCATAGCCCAACATTTGTAGAGTGGGTGGGGCAAGAGGCTTAGAAGAGTCCCTCCCACTCAGACTGTAAAGGAGACAAAGGAGAGGATTGTACTTTCAGGCTTGCAAGATTCCATCAATGCAGCTTTAAATAAAATAGAATTAGCTCGATCTGGCTGTGATTCCTACCCATACGGCCGACATAAGGTTGCAGCCTTATAATATAATCTGAAGGCTCTTCCTTAGTTAATTGAACTCAGTGCTGCAATTTTAGTAGTCTGGGGATCTCCTGAATTAATGACCATCCATAAACAGCAAATGAGCTTCCATCATAGCTCACATGAGCACTCCCTCTTTTTTCTTCTCTTACTTTCCCTCCCCCTCCAGCCATTTAACATCTGATTATGTATTTCCTGACACTCAAAAGCTGTTTCATGATTTTTTGACTTTCAGTCCATGTCAAACAACTGAACTGCTGCTGTAAAATTCATTTTGTCTAAACTGCCTAGGTAGTTTTAAGTAATAGTTTATGCTTTGCACACTAGTTATGTCTTGAAAATGGGTTGATTGAGATACTAGCTATTGCTTCCTCCTTTCTTTCCAGTCTCATATTTTTGCCAGGGTTGCACTAAAATAAACGGTACTGAACTGCCCTGAAATTTGGTGGGAATTTAAAAACTGAAACAAAATGGCTTTACTTTAGCTAAGGCTAGCTGCCCACTTAGCTCAATCAGTATGTTCTTCTATAAATGACAGCAGTTCTTCCAGGACTCAAGGAAAGAGATCTCACCTGTCATGTTATACGAACCTTCTGAAAGGGAGATGTTGGGAAAAGAATTTATTGCCTTTGACCTGCTCCACCAATAAAATATTTTTTTTTAAAAAAAATTGTATTCAAATGAGAAATTACATCTGATTCATCTGGAGGACAAAGGCAGAAGTCTGTATTTGAGACAGTATTGTCTGTCCGTGCAAATATGTTCAATTTTCAAAGTTGTTCTCATTCCTATATTCAAACCAACATCTATAATAGCATTCCTCCATCCTTCTCTCTGTCTTTTTCTCTCTGTCTCTCTCTCTTTCTCTCCAGATATAACTTATTTCAAAAAGGCAATGAAACAAGGCTATAATATTATCCATGACACTTTTACACTGTGTAGAAAATAGGAAATGAACACTGTTTAATCCAAATACCAAATCTATTTTTATACTGCACAATGTGTTACCTTATATACCGTATATCTATAAAATTTATTGACCTGCATTAATAATAAACATTTGTTTAATTTTCTTTATGCAAATAAACCTATTTTTCTGGATAACATTGCCTTTACTTACCTCACTGGCAATAGTTGAGTGAGGTTTTTTGAATAACCAGCCATCCTGGCATGTAGTAAATGACTCGCCAGAAAAGTTGTTGGTAAGATGAGCCAGTGGATACGTACAATTATGCCTGGTGTTATTCCACTTTATGTCATGCCTCTTACATTGCGAAGAGTTCACCAGGCTTGAGGCTTGAATGGTGATGTTGTATTCCTCTTCAAGCGTCCATTCGCACTGCTTCTTCAGTTCAGATACATAAGGGATCCTGCACAAATATTGCTCGGGGTCTCGTCCCAGAAATACAATCCCAACAAATAGACAGGAGAAGGTAACGCCAGTCTGACAGAGGAGGAGGAAGACCTTCTTTTGAAACTTTCCAAAGTCTCCAGCCTGTTTTAAAACCTCATCAAAAGACGGCATTGTAAACTCTAGTTGTCTCCCACACACACACACACACACCGGCACTAAATTGGATGAATCCAAATGATAGCGGTGGTAACTTTCTTCCAACTTTGTGACTATATAAAGAGTATTTCCTATAACTCATACATTCTCTTTCTCTCTCTCTCTTTCCCCCTCTCTCCCTCCCTCTCTCTCATTCTGCCTTCCTCACAAATGTCACGAAGTAATATAAGCAAAGCTGGGACAGATCAAAGTTTCATTCCCTCCTCTTTTTTTTCTTTCGTTCTGAAAGACTCACAGACATGTGCACGCGCAGCTATTATGTTACTTTGGCACAATGTGTACACAGCACAATTTAGGATTTCACGATGAATTTGGCACACCTACAGTCTCAAAGAGGTCTATATTTCTTGTTTGTTTTCCCTAAGAGAGTATGTATTAAAAACTCTTAACACTTTAGTGACCAACAATTAGCAAACGGGGATTTAAAGCAGAACTGAAGATTCAGTCAATATGCCCAAAAGGCAATGCCAATATGTCATATGGTAATACAAAAATTATGAAAAGAATCCATAGAAATCTATTAAAAATCTATACAAATCAACATTTCTTCCCTCCCTGCATTTAAAGACAATGCAGGGATGATGGTTTTAAGAGAAGGAGAGATGCCCAGAATAATATTCTTTCTTTGGGAGGGGAAATTAATTAGATTTTTCTACTAATTTACCCAGTTACACCTACATAAATCTATGAATTATTGGTCAGTAATCAATATTCAAGTTCACCCCTTAAATAGACAATTTAGACAACAAAATGGAATTCAAATAGAGTTAAGTAACATAGCCTTAATGAACTTACATAACTTGTAAGCCACCCAGAGTCACCCTAAAGGAGAGATAGGCGGCATAAAAATTTAATAAATAAAAAGTAAAATAATAAAAATGTGACTGTTTATTCTACAGTATTTCATTACAACTCATTCTTCCCTAAAGAGGCCAGTAGAATTTTGTAACCTGACATACTACTTTTGAATTTGAATCCATTCCACACATAACATACAGATCTTCTGAGCCAACAGGGATTTTGTAAATTATAGGGTTCAAAACATATTGTGAAAATGAAATGAAGAATATAGAAAAAACATGAATCAGAGTTTCAATTACACTCCGTCCACAGAAGCGTCCCCCCCCCCGCTTCTTTTTTAAAATTTTAGTACCGGTATTTGTCTTTTAGAATTGCTGAGTGGACAATATTATAACATATCAGAGTAAATGTCCTACAATACTTTATTATAAAGAGTGATTCCAACTTTCTGTCCATCTGGGGGTTGAAAATCCTATTTCCAATTATTATTTTTATTTTTTTTATTTTATTTATTTTGTCAAGTATGTATATGATTACAGGTAAAGTATAAATATTAATATGAGTATATAATAAGTACAAACATAGTTTTGAGTACATATTTTTCGAGTACATATTTTTCGAATACATGGGGACTTTAGGACAGGGACAGTAGGCACGCTGGTGCACTTATACACGCCCCTTACAGACCTCTTAGGAATGGGGTGAGGTCAATGGTAGTCAGTTTAAGGTTAAAAGTTTGGGGGTTTGGGGAAGAAACTACAGAGTCGGGTAATGTATTCCAGGCATTGACCACTCTGTTGCTGAAGTCGAATTTTTTGCAATCAAGTTTGGAGCGATTTACATTAAGTTTGTATCTATTGTGAGCTGGTGTATTGTTTCAGTTGAAGCTGAAGTAGTCATTGACAGGTAGGACATTGTGGCAGATAATTTTGTGTGCTACACTTAGGTCAGATCGAAGGCGGCGTAGTTCTAAGTTTTCTAGGCCTAAAATTTCAAGTCTGGTTGCATAAGGTATTCTGTTGCGAATACATATATATTTGTAGGAATTCTATTGTGATCTATCTCTCTGTTATTATCAATTATCCTTTGAGCATTATTCCAGCTTCTTTGTATCCCAACCTCAGTAGCATCTGAGAGACAAACCCAATCTAAACACTTTCTTTTCTCACAAATGAAGGCGAATATACGTGTCTCAGGATAATGTTGCAGGATTCAATGTGGGTCAGTCACTGGGTCTGGTTGGATCTTGCAACTTTTTCTACCACCTACACCCAAGAAGCCTGAAATCACCAATTAGAATTAGGGTTCTTGTGGGCAGAAGCTCAATTAATTAAGGATTTCTCAAAAGGCATCTGATCAGAGTTCTGCGCAGTTCACCACTTGTATGGGCTTTGAAACTATATTGTTCCCTCAGTTTCAGTTGCCCTGCCCTGCCAAAGTTTGGTTGTGAATTATTTAAGTGTAGCTGATGTACTCTGAGCAATTCTTGGTTATAAAAGCGATAATTAGTCTGCAATACTTCTTTATGCTTTCTGGATAGCATTGATGAAGTGGGCTTTATAATTTCCAGTTTATGGTCAAATAAACAAGACATTGAATGCCACTGAAACTTGCAGTTTCATCAACCATTACTATTTAAAAGTTCACATCATAGATAAAACTCTTAAGTGTTGTAAGGATTATGAATAACAAATATTAAGCTTTTGTTTTTGCAGTTTATTAATTTGTTTATTTTTACTGTACATTCCACAAAGTCTCTACAATTCTAGGAAGCTCTTTAAAAAAATTAAGATCTTTTACAATGACTTTTGTGCATAAACACAGAAAACACCAAGTAGTAGCCAAAAAAAACCCACCCCAGAACACAAATAGCAGGGACGAATAAACAACAAAGGCCTTCCTATGAAACTGGATTGCTCGCTTCTGAAAAGTTGTTAGCGAAGTAGTGAGACAGACGTCCCCAAGAAGGATGTTCCAAAGCTTAGGCATAGCCATCAAAGTGACCCCCTTCAATATGAATCTCAAAAATTGTTGGGTGTAACAAGAGAGCTTCTGAACATGATCATATGAGATAAGCCAGTCATTAAAATATCATGATCCTAAATCATTCAGAGCTGTAAAGGTCATAACCAGTGGTTAGAGTTTTCCCTGGAAGCTAGGATAGCTCTTTCAGGAAAAGAGTCTGCTTTCTGTAGTCAGTCCTGTTAAAGTATTGATTGATTGATTATGCACCATCAAGTTGGTGTCAATTCTTAGCAGACACATACATAGATTTTCTCCATGACGACCTGTCCCTCTTAACATATGGATGCTTACAGAATATTTTTCAGGCAGTTGTTTCCAAAGACTTTAAAGCCAGCACGCTGTGTGAAGTGCACTGTAGTGATATTATATAATATGTATGTAAGTGTCATGTTGACTAGATCTGCATATTTTAGGAAAGGGCTGAGTTGGCATCCCCTCCTGACTACTGGGCCTCCTGGCCCCTGTCAACATTTGGGCTTCTAGGTCATGTTTAGAAAAATTCTCAAATGAGGAGCTCACCTTTTAAAAGAGAGGACACCATTTCATTCGACCTGAAGTTGGGAAATTATTTAATGAGCAAGAATCTTAAAAATGGAATATTAGGGAATGGTCAGGTATCCTTGGGGAGAATGTTCTTTAATGACATTCTTACTACCTCTTGTTGTAAGGAATTTATCATTTCAGCCACCCATTCAGCCAATCCACTTATGTCTGTGTTTCTACTTAGAATAGGCAAATATACGTACATATTGGCCTCACTTCTTGAAGAATCATTAAAGAATCCTGTCTATGGGTTGCACAACCCATTGAATTGAACAGTCAGGTTTTGAATGTGGTGTAATTACCAAGGTATTGGACTAGGACCAGGGAGCCCATGATTCAGGTCCACTTCTAGTCACAGAAATTCCCTTGGTGCAGGGGTGGGTTCCACTTACCTTCTCTACTGGTTCGCATCGTGACGGAAGTGCGCGTTTTGCGTGTGCTTTGCTCACACGCGCGCCTATGTCACGTCACAGAAATGACCCTCTGCGCATGCGCAGAAGCCTCTGTGCATGCGCAGAGGGTTCTTTGCCAGCCGCGGCAACCAGAGAATTGGTTCGGGGGCGTGGATAGCCAGCCATCGCTGCCGGTTCGGCAAGCGGGTGCAAATTTCCGCCACCGGTACGGGAGAACCGGTCCGAACCAGCAGCAACCCACCACTGCCTTGGTGGCTTTGAGCCAGTCAATACTTTTTAATTTTCCTCATAGAGTTGTTGTCAAGGGATACACCTGGAGGGAGGAGTACTGTATATATTTCTTGGAGCTTATGCAAGCAATATTGATTCAAGCCTATAGCACAATCGCTGTTAAATATTTAAAGATATAGGCATGCCCTTCCCAAAACCGTAAGGATTCCCTTACATGCTTCTCAAACATTTGAATTTGATCACCTTGGTAGAACCAATTTTTTTAAGGCAGAAAGATTTATGACCTGATTTACCACAGAAAATCATTTTCATCTATTTTTATCTAAAACTATATTACAAACGTTAATTAACCTACCCATCAATACAGTTAAATAATAAATATATTATTTATATTTGTGTCCCTTGTCTTTGTATAATTTCTTTTTCTCTTTTCCTTTCTTTTCCAAAAGGTGGCAACACTTGATAGATTTATTAAGCATTTCCCAGACTTCCAGGGTCAACTGGCAGCTTGCAGATTAGCCTTGAGTCATGGGAAATGTCATTTATCCCATCTGCTACATCCTATCCACAGGGTTCCCACCTTTGGGATAGATGAAAAAAACTTTACATAATGTGCATCATTGTTTCCATCAAACTAAAGCATTTTAAAAACTATTTCTTCATTCTAAATACAAGCTGTATAAATATAACGAATTGCCATAATAAGAAATCTTGGTTTGAAGAAGAGTAGTTGACACACATCTCTGGATGGATGGATAAAATATTTAAAATAATAAGTAGAATCAAAATTAACTTATATTAGGAAAAAGGATTTTTGAAGTTAAATGAAGTTAATGATTCTTTTAAATCTATGTTTATTGTATGCAAGCAATTCCAAAAAAGTCAACTACAATACATATATCTTCATCACATAT
>QLTV01002425.1:998440-1017115 GCA_003457575.1 Thermophis baileyi
GGCGAGAGAAAAGAAAAAAACGAAAGAAGACAAGAAGGAAGGAAGGAAGGAAGGAAGGAAGGAAGGAAGGAAGGAAGGAAGGAAAAAAAATCAGGAGGAAGGAAGGGAGGTAAAATCAGGAGGAAGGAAGGAAGGTAAAATCAGGAGGAAGGAAGGAAGGTAAAATCAGAGGAGTGGGGGGGTCTGCGGGACTTAAAATTATGAATTAGGGTCCGTGGGATTTAAAATTATGAATTAGGGTCCGTGGGATTTAAAATTATGAATTTGGTGGTCCACAGGATTTAAAATTATGACCTTGGTGGTCCCTGAGGTCCAAAAGGTTGGGGACCCCTGATTTAAAGGGATTCTTCTCTATTAATATGGATAGAGGTTAGACATTCCCGAAGAGAGAATCAGAAAGGAGCAGTGAACATCTGATCCAATGTAATTGATTATTTCCAACAACAACATCATCCATTTAAAAGTGACAGTCTTTGTTTGCTGTTAGCTAGATGTGCCAATGCAAAGCCTGGAGGCTCAATTCATTCCTTGTTTGTCCCTGCATGAAGATATCTCATTAATGGGTTGTTTAGGACACCAATGCTCATCATCGTTCTCAATCTGCCCCAACTTATTTTGAAAGAAGCTTCCTGTCTTGTTTCATTTTAGAAGGAGTTATCTAAACAACCCAGTCTCTACTGGGTTGGGGACAGTCTGATTGTATGAATCCCAACTATGAAATTGGCACTACATTTCTTTGAACTACTTGGGCAGATGTTTTCTGCCTTTCATTTATTTGGATTTTTAAATCCCAGTAGGAATCTTGCATTTCACTTTTGGACTCTTCTAGGAAAATTATCTTTTGCAATTCAACATATGATGTTCTGAAAACATGTTTTGTAGTTGTCCATTCACTTTTTTTCTCAGTACTTATCTGTGCAACCATGGCATTGATTGCATCAGAAATGATTTTTTTTAAAAAAAATCTACTATTATGAGCAATTATTAATGTGTAATACCTAATACTTTATTTTTCTGCAGTTTTTCAGTAATGGCATCTTTAGAGTGAGGTTTTGGGGTTTGTTTATTTATTTATTGAACTTGTTATGCTGCCCATCTCGCCAAAGGTGACTCTAGACCAGAGGTCTTCAAACTTGGCAACTTTAAGACTTGTGGACTTCAACTCCCAGAATTCTCTCCAGCATAGCTGGCTGGAGAATTCTGGGAGTTGAAGTCCACAAGTCTTAAAGTTGCCAAGTTTGAGGACCCCTGCTCTAGACACTCACAAGACTCAATATGATGATCAGATGATGATGATGATTGCTTGTTTATTCTTCTTGCTTTTCTGAAACGCACTTTGAATCATACTTACTTGTTTGTGTTTGCTAATCAGACATATTAGCCTAAATATTCCTTTTTAACCTCTCTGAAATTGCTCTATTGAGTTAAACTGACCTCACATTTCCCAGCTTATTAATTTATTCTAATTACCTGCAGTGCGCAAATAATTGTGGCATTAATTTCTGATAAATTCACAATTTATTATTTTGGAAAAGGACAATATTTTCTTTGAGCTTTAAATGATTGATTTTATTTAGCTTTTTGTTTAAAACACTGGAGTTAAATTACCCAGCTGGAAAGCATATGATGAACATCAAACATTATAATAAGACTGTGAGAAAAGGCACCATATATGGTCACAGATAATTTTTTTAAGCAGTGTCTATCCTCCAAAAGATGTTTTCATTCTCTTACAGTTGCTATTTCCAGATGTTCTCTTCCTGTTATTCCTTCTGTGAGTGCCAATTCTCAAAAAGATGTTGGCTTAAACAGTCCTGTAGATAAATCCCCAAACTGGCTATTTAATGCAGAGATCTATGATAGTCAAATTATGAACCTAGGTCAACATTCCTCAAGATGCCATCTTCCAGATACATTAGATTAAAACTCCCATCATTCCTGGACATCATGACAAACAGAGAGGCCAAATGAAGGTGATGGAAGATGTAAAGGGAATAGGAATGGCCTTGAAGGACAAGATCAAGCCACTATCAAAACAATGATCAGACAAGTGGGGCTGGAGTCTTTTCAAGAAGTTAATTTGAGAAAACAACTCAGACAAGCCCCTCTCTAATTCACACAAAGATAAAACGAGAGCGAAGGAATCACATTCAGACTATTACCACAGTATATTTGTTCCATATATTTGGAGTTTTAAACCTATGGCGTGTAGTGTTTTGTGGCATGGCATGGCTGTAGTGGTGCTGGCAGTAGTCAACACACGGAGTGAGAAAAGGAAGAAGCTCAATTTTGGCCACGAATGATAGCCGAGGAAGCTTTTATGTTTTTCATATTTACTGGTAGGCCTCAACTTACAACTTTTCATTTAGTGACCATTCGAAGTTACAAAAGCACTGAAAAATGTGAATCATGAAATTTTTCACACAACCATTGTAGCATCCCCGTGGTCACATGATCAAAATTCACATGCTTGGCAGGGGTGGGTTCTAAAAAATTTTACTACCAGTTCTGTGGGTGTGGCTTATTCTGTGGGTGTGGTTTGATGGTCATGTGACTGAGTGGGCATGGCCAACTTGACGTCACTCACGCCCATGCCCAGTCACATGACCCCCCACCAAGCCACGCCCACAGGAAAAGGTAGGAAAATTTCCCCTCCTTTAGCGGCCCCACCCCGCCCCATCCCCTGCCCCATCTGCCACCCCCAAATTGCACCCCACTGCGAGACGCGCATCTTACCGGAGACTGGCAGCTCCATCACGTCTCTCAGGCATTGCGTGCAGGGCAAGAAGTTGTTCATTGCCTCGCACTCACGAGAAGTTTTTACTTACTGTGCAAGGTTTTTCCCTGCACGCAACGGCTGAGAGATGACCCGGAGCTGCCACTCTCCGGTAAAATGCACGTCTGCACCCCACTGTGAGACGCACATCTCTCCCACCCCCACCCCCCACCCCGCTTCCCTTTTACCTTTCTTTAACGCGCCCGACTTCCCTCCCCAAACCTTGGGAGGCAGCCGCTCCCGTCCTCACGGCCTATGGAGGAAGAAGCCTCTGCACCACAAAGCCCTCGCGGCGGCAGGAGGGGGAAAAGAAAAAAAAAGGCTCGGCCTCTGAAGCCTCTCGAGGGAGACGTCCTTGTGTGTGTCAGTTTAAGGATGCGATCTGCCGCTGTTGCGGCAGAAGAGGACACATAGCTCGTGCCTGTAGGGGGGGAAGAGGATCGCAATGGCAGGCGAGTAGAGCAGCTGGAAAATCATCTAAATGGTCTCTGCTGGGCTCTTTCGGTCAGAAGGACAGTTGTTTCGCAATTTATCATTACGGGAACTCCCATGCATCAGTAATAGACCAGACAAATTGCAGCCCAGGAGAGAAGATTAAAATCACCGTTGGGATAGAAGGAAAAGAGTGCCCGATGGAAGTAGACACAGGATCTGCAGTATCCCTTGTCTCATGGAGCACCATCAAGCAGTTGGTTCCCCGATTGTCAAAGCGGAGATTGCAGTACAGTGCCATAACATTACGTGACTACCAGTGAGGAGAGCCAGGCGAAGGGAGCCCGGGAAACCACACCGGCTGCAAAGCGATCGGCCCCTTTCCTTCCGCTGCCGCCTCTGCCTCTTCCTTCTCTCTGCTAACAGAAGTCAGAGAGGAAAAGGCAGTTCCTTCGCCAGGCATTTCTCCATGTCTCCATCCCAAGTCAGCCGCAGCCATCACCTCCCATCTGCTGTTGGGAAGGCGATGCTTGTGGCAGGATGCTCCTCGATGCGCGGAGGCAGGAGGCGGCGGTTTTGTTTGCTGCCTGCGAGCTGCGGGCGACGAGCAGCAGAGTGAGTAAGCCAGCGATCTGCCGGCTGCCTCTAATCTGCAGTTTACTCGTGAGCATGGTGCTCATGAGTAAACTGCAGATTAGAGGCAGCCAGCAGATCGCTGACTTACTCGCTCTGCTGCTTGCTGCCCGCAGCTCGCAGGCAGCAAACGAAACCAGCAGATGGGAGGGGGGGGGGAGAGATGCATGTCTCACAGTGGGGCACAATTTGGGGGTGGCAGATGGGGCGGGAGGGCTGCGAGACGCGTATCTTACCGGAGACTGGCAGCTCCGGGTCATCTCTCAGCCATTGCGTGCAGGGAAAAACCTTGCAAAGTAAAAAACTTCTCGTGAGTGCGAGGCAATTTTCTTTACTTTGCAAGGTCTTTCCCTGCACGCAACGGCTGAGAGATGCGACCGGGGACCAGTTCGGGGGCGTGGACAGCCAGAGATCAGTACCAGTTCAGGGAACCATGCCTAAATTTCCGCTAATGGTTCTCCCGAGTCAGTCCGAACCGGCAGCAACCCAATACTGATGCTTGGTCACTGGGTCATATTTATATCGATTGCAGTGTCCTGTGATCACTTTTGCAACTTTCTGACAAACAAAGTCAATGGGGAAGCCAGATTCACTTTACAACCTTGTTATTAACTTAACAACTGCAGTGATTCACTTAACAACTGTGGCAAGAAAGGTCCTAAAATAGGGCAAAACTCACTTAATAATGACTGTTGTCTTGCTTGGCAATTCTGTTGTATTGCTTGGCAACATAAATTTTGGGTTCAGTTGTGGTCGTACCTGACTACCTGTACGGTGAAGTTATTTACAACACATACCATATTTTTCGGAGTATAAGATGCACTTCCCCCCCCCCTAAAAGAGGGTGGAAATGTTGGTGCATCTTATACACCGAATACAGCCATTTTTGGCCTCCCGAAGCCCCGCCCCATACAAAAACGAGTGCACAGAGGGTTTGGGAGGTCTGCAGAGTGCTCCTGGGGGCCAGGGGATGGCAAAAACGCCCCTGTTTTTGCAAAAAAAATGGCCCGTTTTTCACAACAACGAGGTGGGCAGGGAGTTTGAGAGGTCTGCAGAGTGCTCCTGGGGGCTGGGGGATGGCAAAAATGCCCCCGTTTTTGCAAAAAACGGGCAAAAACAGCCCATTTTCACAAAAACGGGGTGCGTGGAGGGTTTGGGAGGTCTGCACAGTGCTCCTGGGGGCTGAGGGAGGGCAAAAACTTTTTTTCCTTACCTCTTCAAAATCTTGGTGCGTCTTATACACCGGTGCGTCTTATAATCCGAAAAATATGGTATTTCCTAGGTATATACAATACAATCCTGAGGTTCACCCAGTGTCAAGTAGCATCGTAGGTCTTTCTCCCAGAGACTATGCGCCCCTCTAGCTGTCTTGCTCTCTCCCACTTTTACCCCATCTCGTCCCCCTTGTTTCTGGCTTATCAAGAGAGAGGGAGAAGAAAGGAACAGCTGGATTTACTGTAGTGTGCTCAGCACAAGTTGACTTTCTCCTGGATCTGCTCAGCCAAACATCCAGTGCTTCTTCACTGAGGGAAGAACCTCTCTCATGTTCTTCTGCCCAGCCCTTCCCCAGAGACCAGGGCTTTGCCAATGACCAACAAACCTCTCCTTTCCACCTTGGCCTTGAAAAGGTGAAGATGCTGTCTTGAGCCAGCTGGCTCCATTTTTCCTGTCTTGGGTGAAGACTCTGTCCTCTCTCTGGATCTTCACTCTCATTCTTCCAGGGAAGCTACCTATGGACCTTTCTTCTCCCTCCCTTGACCAGGAAAAATCAACTGCTCTACACATTCATGTAACTTCATTCCCCAACTTTTCTCTCCAGCCACTCCATTTTGCAGTCTTTTTCTCTCCCTTTCTCCTCTCTCTCTCTCTCTCTCTCTCTCTCTCTCTCTCTCTCTCTCTCTCTCTCTCTCTCTCTCTCTCTCTCTCTCTCTCTCTCTCTCTCTCTCTCTCCCTCCCTCCCTCTCCCTCTCTCCAATTTTTAGGTCAAACAGTCACCATGTCTCCCAAGCGACTTAGGAAGTGAGTATCCACCCACACTTGAATATCAGGCTGGAGCAATAGGATTGCTATGTTGACATCTCCCACAACCACCTTGGTTAGCAGCCAGGTCAGTTCGTCTGCTTTGTGACAACACAGCTGCCCTGCAAGGCCAGAACTGGGCTTTCTCCCCCCCCCACATACACACCCCTTTTCTCATTCCCTTTGCTAACTCCCACCAGCACAACCAGGCCAGGCTACTAAAAACCATATGTCACAAAACCCATATGACATGGATCTCTTCTTCTGCTCTGTTTTACAGGGCCAACAGGAATTAGATTGCAAATGTATCTGCCAAAACCCAAGGGAGAAAACAATAATTTCAATAATGTGTTTTGAGAAAAAGTCTGACCCAAAGAAAGATGCCTCAGAAGTTCCGGTTGAACAGATTGCTGCCAGACAAACAGTGATGCATGGCAATGTCAAGTTCTCGGGCTCAGACATAACACATAACACAGATGTTTCTACTTTGTATCTTTTACATTCAGCAAATATTGAAGCTGCTTTATACTGTATTCAATAACTGGTCCATTTAGTCCTGTATGGCTCTATTTTTCTAAGTCTGGAAATATCGCATCACAGTATATGTGCTCTGACACTGAGTTATGGACTCTCTCTCTCTCTCCCTCAACTCCCTCCCTCCCTCCCCTCTTCCCCTCTCCCCCTCCTCCCTTCTCCCCCTCTCCCTCCATGAAAATACCATTCACATACATGAAATGTGTCTATACAAAGCAAACTAACAGATTGTAGGATGATTCAATAATAACAGGAAAAATTATTAACTGAAACTGAAAAATATTGGCACATTTGGCTACTGAAAGATCTGGAAAGTAGCAATATCCTAAGATTGACTCTATAATTCTTACACATCTAGTGTCAACGTTCCAACTGACGAACCCAACCAAAGCAGGCACGGTTGAGACGATCCAATCTCTTAATGCAAAACTTTATTGAGTACATCATATCAGCAAAGATGAGGGCAAAACCAGATCTAACCATTTCCCGCTCAAACCCACATAGTTAAAGTTCCGGCCTTCCCTCCCCCTATTAGACTAGGTCACATTGTCCAATGGAGGCTCCTGGTATTGTTGTGAGAAGTTCTTTTGGCTCTGGTAAACACCTGCCGAAACGTCCTTGCTTCTCATTGCTGGCATCTTGATGTCTGGAAGCTATACTCTATCTACCCTTTCCCTCCCCCCATAGTTCGTTGGCAAGCTGAAAAGCGATAATAGTTGCAACAGCAAAAGCGTCTTGTGAAGCTTGACATCTAGAGCTGAATTTGAAAAAAATCTAGAGTATTTTTGAATACTTATTCAATACAGGTAATCCTTGATTTATCACCATAATTGAGCTCCAAATTTCTATTGCTAAGCAAGGCAGTTGTTAAGGGAGTCATGCCCTATTTTATGACTTTTTTTGCCATGGTTGTTAAGCGAATCACTACCGTTGTTAAGTGAATTGTGCAGTCTCTAAACGAATGCTGCTTCTCCCATTGACTTTGCTAGCAGAAGCTCCCTAGCAAGGTTGCAAATGGCAGTTCCAGAATCCCAGGATGCTGCAACCATCATTAATAGATGCCGGTTGTCAAGCATCCAAAGTTTGATCACGTGACTACTGTGGGGATCCTGCAATGGTCGTAAGTGTGAAAACGGGTCAAGTCACTTTCCCCCCCCCAATGTCGTCGTAACTTTGAACAGTCATTAAACAAATGGTTGCAAGTTGAAGACTATCTGCATCCATTCATAACTTCCATGCTGATGTTATACATCCCATTTAAAACACAAGACAGGGGGAAATTTATCTTGTCCAGCCCCCTTCACTCAATGGTAAGCAGAAGGTCCTAGAAAATTCAGGGAGGCAAGACAACTCCCCCAACTCAGCGACTTACTGTCTCTAGAGCAGGGGTGGGTTCTGGATCCTTTTGCTGCCGGTTTGCTCAGGGTCGCGCCGTGCGCCCGCAGCAATCAAAAAATAGCTTCTGCGCATGCGCAGAAGCAAAAATTAGCTTCTGCGCATGCACAGAAGCAAAATCCAAGATGGCGGTGCCCACGGAGACACTGACAGAACCGGCTCCGTGACGTCATCGCCAATTTACTAACGGTAAATTAGACCCGGTTAGAACTGGTAGGAACCCACCTCTGCTCTAGAGGTAGAAACAGCATAGACCTCCCATGCCACCCAGTTCTTTATAAATTTAAAGCATGAATACATTTTTTTCCCATTTGTGAGAAACATAATGATCCTTCATATTTGGACACCATGGCAATGGGAGAAAGACAAGCATAATGTAAAGCAAGTAGGCAATGGAAGTCCATTCAAGAAGGGCTTTTGTGGAAAGATGAGGAGGATTTAATTGTTCTGTAAATCTCTGTTGGGCATCCCTGAATATCTACCCTGAAGTCCGTGTTCTTTGCCTTTCCAAAAACATTTCCACATTTTGATCGGCACTCTGCAGCAAAAACCAAGGAACACTATCCTATATAAATACATTTCATTTATATCCTTCTGTCCATGGATAATTCCACCCCCAGCCTGAGCAATTTGTTTCCCATGATGCTCCAGGCTGTTTCTTAAGCTAGCTTTAGAAATTCCAGTCTGGATTGCCATGAGACTGGGGCAAGGGGACTGGGCTGGTTCTTCGTCTGGACTCTGGCCACCAGAAGACCTCATGGGTTGTTCTTCTGCTTCTAGCACTTCTTATGTATGCAGGAAGCCTCACTGGCTGGCTCCCGTGTGGACTGGCCTATCAGGGTCTGCCTTTCCTTTTTATGTATTGTTTGCTCTTCACTAGCCCCCATGCCTTTTCTTTGCTATCCAAAATGTTTGCACACATGGGTGCTTTCACACACCCTTCCCACATATCTCATTTGACACTAATACAAAGACTTTTTCTTTTTCTTTGTGACACAATAATCAAAGCAATAGGGAACAGATTGTTCTTTTGCTCTTAAATTCCTCTGTAGATCCATGGAAACTGATGGAACTAGAGAAGGCAGAACTGATAGTTCACCTTCATAGAAGCAAAGTACAAGTAGTCCTCTACTTATAAACATAATTGGGACCAGCATTTTGATATAAATCATTGCAGACATAAATTGAGTTGCATCCATCCAATTTTCGACAATTTTTATGGTGGTCATTAAGCGAATCACGTGGTCTTTAAGAAATCCAACTTCCCCAATGGCCGTTTTTTTGCTGGAAATAAGCAAAAATTGTTGCAAATCTCAATCATACAACCGCAGAATGCTGCAACCAGTTGTAAATGCAAGCCAACGGCCTAACACCCAAATTGCAATCATATGAGTGTGGTGGTGATACAATGGTTGTAAGTGAGAGTACAGGTCATAAATCATTTTTTCTAAGGCTGTTGTAATTTGGAACTGTCATTAAATGAAAGTCAAAAGTCTTTCTACCTGTAGTAACATTCCTATCTTGCAACTTAAATATTTGAGGAGGGGCGGGGAAGGGAAGGGAAAGCAATGAGAGCATGCCTCCCTTAGCTTGGGCAGAAATCAAAGGAAGGTGCCCACTGGGAGATATAAGGATTGAGTTGAGGATAATTCATTGACTTAACAGACCATCACTGGATCAGTCACAAGCTTATTTTTGAAAAAGCAACTGCAGAGAATTCAGAATCCTGGCAGCTGTAGGCAAAATAACTGCTTGGGCAGCAACCAGTCACTGGAGGTAAGGGGCCATGCCAAGCTCTGCCACCAGTAAGAGTTGTGGCTGCTGCAAGAATGAAGTGAAACCTTGAGATCATCTGCTCTGAAGAGCTTAAGACAGCTCAGTGTCAAGGTTTTCATTCGTGCCGAAATGATGTACTCAATAAAACAGTTCTTTGAGGAAGCTGAAAGTCTTGGAGCACTGAATTGGTTGGGTTCATTCATCGGAACCTTGACCCTCAGATTGGGAAACAGCAGTTTTGCATCAAAACATGGGTGTGGGGATCATTTGCAATAGGATGTGAGTGGAAGGAAGATAATAACATTTGTTTCTTCAGTCAGGAATTGATGAATGGCCTACCTGGTGATGGGCCAAGCAGATCTGCCCTATGACTAAGGAGAGCAAGTCAGCTGTTCTTTTATGGATATACACACACAAAAGTTAACCAGGGAACTATACAGAAAAAAAAATATTCCTTCCAAAAGCTGACTCTTTTGTTGAGTTCCAGCCTTTCTCTTACCGTGCTTTGGTCTGACTTGCCAATGGGATGATTTAGACAACTTAGACAACTATTGATCCTTCCCTAATTTTCCTTGCTGCCTGTGTCAATTCCAGATTTCAGAAGGTGCTTGGCCAGGTGTTCTTGGTCTGCTTCCTTCTCTGAGTCAAGTCCCACCTTCTCCTTGCTGCAGTGGCAAAGATCCACTGATTTCATTCAGGGAAGGAACGATCCAAACAAGCACTAACCAGCAAAAGAGAAGACATCTGGGGTAGCAGCTTTTTCAGTCTGCTGCTCTTTTCCCTGTATATTCATTTAGGCACAGCAGCAAATCAGCAGAAGAACGGGGACCATGTCTGGGATGACTGTGTCCTTCCTAAGGAACTGTGAGACCCTCTGCAGATGCCTGTTGATACAATCAAAATCTCTTGATGGTGTTGCCGGTTCCTTTTCCTTTGCTTTACTAGGACCTTATTTTGAGTGGGAGAAGAGAAATGGCCTCTTGTTCCTTGTTGCTTCCCAGGTAGCTCAAGTGCTGATTTGAAGTTGGTCCTTGCTATTTCCTAAGAATTGTTTTCCCCCCCTTAGGAAAGGTGCTAGTCAGTTAAAAACCAAAGCCAAAAGAATTAAGTCATTGCAACTGTTTACTGATTGAAGCTTTAAATACAGAAAGTCCTGGATTTAATAGCTGAATTTTACAGGTAGCCTGCAAAGACTCACATCTAAAACCTTGGACTGCTACTTACATATGATAGCTAGAAGGGCCAAGTTCGGATTCACCATAAGACTATCCTATGTGTTAGGCCTACTCCTACACTGTTCTGGCTTTTTCTTGTCATAAAAACTCCCTTTTTACAACCCTGTAGCAGGGGTGGGTTCCAACTTACCTCGCTGCCGGTTCGCTCCCTCCTGTGCCGCGTGGGCGCGCCTCGTGGGTGCAGTAACAAAACATCCCCCCCCCCAAAAAAAACAAAGCCGAAAAAAAGATGGTAACTACATGCACAGTGCTGGAAGTCGGCAGATGGCAACTACATGCACAGTGCTGGAAGTCGGCTTCTGCGCATGCTCAGAAGGAAAATTAAAAAATAAAAATTCAAAAAAAAAATTCAAAAAAATAAATAAAAAAAATCAAAAAAAAGATGGCAGCCCCCACGGACCGGCACCGACTGATCCAGTTCAGTGATATCATCGTGACGTCACCAGCGGGTCACTACCGGTTCGGGTGAACCGGTCCAAACCGGGAGGAACCCACCCCTGCCCTGTAGTCTCTATTCAGGATAGAGTTGGGGCATCTGGTTGGAGCTGAGGGTTTACTGGTCAGATGCCCTTCCTGACACCTACATGGAATTCACAGCAGATTTTTTTTTCTTTTTGCCCTGAGAGAGAAACATCTGCCGCTACCTAGGATTGAACTTTCAACCTTCCAAATGAGAAGTGAGGCCACCACATTGCTCATTTTTTCTTGTCATAGAGTTATGCATATTTGGTTTCTGTACCTACATTAGCTTGGTTTTCCCTTTTTTATTTCACTGCCTCTTCATCCTTCCATTGATGGCAATTGAGTGGTTTATTATTGGCTCTATGTTCTTATTTCTTCTAGATTTGTCATCTTTCCATGTGTAATGAAATGAAGAGTGGCAAGATAAAGCTGGATAGAGAGGGTTTGTTGATAAGAAGGGCCTATGCATTACAAGTGTTGTCGGGAAGCCTTCTCCTTGCTGTTGTTGTGGTCCGCCGGCAGCCTGCGGAGCTGGCAGCAGAGTCGGACAGTGAGGAGTCTGGGGAGGAACATGGGCCAGTCCTGGAGTCTGGGGAAGGCTCTGCGTCTGAGGCAGAGATGGGGCCAGGGCCATCTGGGAGTTCTGTGCTGACTCCGGAGCCTTCAGAGGCTGACATCAGCGAGGCAGAGCCTGTTCCCAGTGCGTGCATATGCAGGGCTACCAGAAGGCAAGAACAGTTAAGACAAAAAGGGAGATTCGGGAGTAAGGCTTGGAGATGATTGGCCCCTCCTTTAAGACATAAAGGAGGAGCAAAGGGACATGAGCCTTTGCAGGAAGCAACTTTGTTCATTCTGGTCGGTTTAAACTCTGAAGCTCCGTCTTGACTTTGTGCTCCGTTTGGCCTTGCCAAGATAATTGGCAATTAAGTCTTTGGCAGCGTGTCAAGGAAGATAAAGGTGGGTGATTATCAGCCTTATCCTGCACGACTGTGGCAGACTTCTGTCGGACTATTTACAAACTGCTTGGGACTCATTACGGGCTGTGAATGAACATAATTCACAGCCGTTGAAATAAAAAGAGGGTTTTTGGGACTAAGCGTGTGATTGTTACTGTCTCAGGAAGCCTTTGTCAGAAAAGCTGTGGAAGTCCATCCTCAGTTCACTTGATACCTTTGGATCAATTACTATTTCTCAGCCCAACATATCTCATAGGGCTGTGTGGTGGGGATAAAATGTGGAGGCGGGCTTGTTACCCAAGTAGTGAGCTCTCCAGTGAAAAGTGGGATATACATAGTTAATCAAGCAATCATTGTTAGATTGCTCAAAGACCCATGAGATTGCCTCCGGGACACATTAGCAGAGGAGAATATTTGTAGCTCAGGGTTGACATGAGAGGTCCTTGGTGCTCCCTGAGCTTGCTTGTTTTCTGGCAGACGTTTCATTACCCAAACTAGGTAACATCATCAGTGCTAGAGTAGAATTACTCTACTCTACTACTCTCTCATTAGTAGAATTGTCACATACTGTAGAAATAGTTGGCAAATGAAGATGCATTAAGATATGAGAAACCAGCCTAGTCAAAGGTTTCTAAGAAGGTGCATAAATTTCCCTTTTTCTCTATCATTATGAGGCATGCATGGGTAAGTCAGGTCTCTGAACAGCTTGGACAGAGTTCAGGCCACTCATATATTAGCTTTCCCAACAAACCAGGCTATATAAGTCAAAGCCACAGTGCTCATTAGGATCTCTGCCCAAAATACTTTGACCTAATGGATAAACTAGCTTTGAGCTGCAGCTGCATTGATTTCTTCTTTTATAAGCAGCTGTACTTTTTCTGGGTTTAAGTTCAAAACCATTAATGTTTTGCAGAAGTTTTTTTTTTTAAATTAAAAACGACCCATGTGACTTTTTTTCAGATTCTTTCAAAACATTTGTTCATCTCCTCAAAACCAAAAGCTGTTTTGTGTGTGCCTGTTGCCATCATATGTCAAGAACTTCAATGAAAATTCTTCTACATCTGAAATCCTTTTGCATTTACAGATGTTTGTGTTCCAGTACTATAAATACCTAAAAACAAGAAAGACAGGCTCTGTAAATCCATAAATATGTAATTTTTGTATCCTTAAAAAAAAGTGTATCCAACCAAAGAGGACTCTAATCCAATGTTCTGCTCCCACGGTGGTACATTAGCCTGAGGTCACCAGGTCTCCAGGATACTGGCAGACACCAGTCTTCTTTCCATAAGTAGCAGCAGTGAGCCTATAATATTCCGCCATCCAATTCCGCCAGATTCTTCAGCTAAATAAAAACTTATCCAAGAATGGTTATCCAGTTCTGCTGACTTTCCCAACTTCCAGCTTGTCGGAGTTAAATTGTTGCTTGCTCCCCATGTCTTCATTGGGCTTATTTTCCTTATTTAATCTGAAGACCAGACTTAATGCCTGTGTTAGGATTTTAATGTTGCTTTAGATAGGTGCTTTTCAAACTTGGTGACTTTAAGATGCGGCCTTCAATTCTCAGAATTCCACAGCCAGCATGCTGATTAGACTACACTATCTATATGCAATCTGAAAAGAAGGACTAGGGGTACCTTGCTCAATAGTAGTAACTGTGAGAGGGATCTTGGAGTCCTAGTGGACAACCATTTAAATATGAGCCAGCAATGTGCAGCAGCAGCCAAAAAAGCCAACACAGTTCTAAACAGAGGGATAGAATCAAGATCACGTGAAGTGTTAATACCACTTTATAATGCCTTGGTAAGGCCACACTTGGAATACTGCATCCAGTTTTGGTCGCCATGATGTAAAAAAAATGTTGAGACTCTAGAAAGAGTGCAGAGAAGAGCAACAAAGATGATTAGGGGACTGGAGGCTAAAACATATGAAGAACGGTTGCTGGAATTGGGTATGTCTAGTCTAGTGAAGAGAAGGACTAGGGGAGAGATGATAGCAGTGTTCCAATATCTGAGAGGCTGCCACAAAGAAGAGGGAGTCAAGCTATTCTCCAAAGCACCTGAAGGCAGGACTAGAAGCAATGGATGGAAACTAATCAAGGAGAGAAGCAACCTAGAACTAAGGAGAAATTTCCTGACAGTTAGAATAATTAACCAGTGGAATGAGTCACCTTCAGAAGAGCTTTTAAGAAGAGATTGGATAACCATTTGTCTGAAATGATATAGGGTTTCCTGCCTAAGCAGGGGGTTGGACTAAAAGACCTCCAAGGTCCCTTCCAACTGTCTATTCTATTCTATTCTATTCTATTCTATTCTATTCTATTCTATTCTATTCTATTCTATTCTATTCTATTCTATTCTATTCTATTCTATTCTATTCTATTCCCGAACTTCCGGTTGGGCCGTTGGGCCGTTTTTCGCCATCCACAAGCTCTGGAGGCTTTCCTGAAGCCTGGAGTGCGAAAAACGGCCCGACGGGCCTACCGGAAGTCCAGAGGCTTCAGTGAGGCCTGCGCACATGCGCGCGGGGGGGGCAGCATGGAGGGTTGTGCGTGCATGTGCGGGGGGGAGGGCATTGCATTATGGGCGTCGGTGCGCGCACGCACCCTTTTGGCACCTGAGCAAAAAAAGGTTCACCATCACTGCTGTATTCTATTCTCTATTTTATTCTCTATTCTATTCTATTCTATTCTATTTTCTATTCTATTCTATTCTATTTTCTATTCTATTCTATTCTATTTTCTATTCTATTCTATTCTATTCTATTCTGATTTCTTTGAGTAAGACATAAAGCAGGGTATATAGACTTTTAGTCTCATAATTAAGACAATGAATGGGGCAAAGGAAATTACCCTGACTTTTTTTTTAAGTACCTTTTATTAATACCTTTTATTAATGCAGTACAATTGGATTATAAAGATTTATCTCTTCTCTCTCTTATCTATATCATCACAAAGTTCAAAAAGAAAAATCAATTTTCAGTTCAAAGGTTTTGTCAGCATATGCTATGGCAAAAAGAAAAGCTGGAAAGAAAGCTGACTTTTGTTTCATGGTATAGATGACACTTTGGAAAAGACCCTGATGTTGGGAAAGACTGAAGGCAAAAGGAAAAGGGGACGACAGATGATGAGATGGTTAGATAGTGACATTGATGCAATGAACATGAATTTGGGCAAACTCTGGGAGACAGTGGAGGATGGGGGTTGGTGTGCTATGGTCCATGGAGTTGTGAAGAATCGGAAATAATTTATCAACCAAACAACAACAACAACATAGATTACATTGAGAGTCTATCTGGCAATCTACCAGGAAAAATTTCACCATTGCCCCTAAATATTTTTGACCTATGAGTTTATTCTAAAAAAAAAAAAAAGCAAGAAATGCAGTGAAGATTTTTTGCATCTTTATTTATCAAAATGGCAAATGTAAATGAAATCATGAGACTCATCTTTTTCTTTTTTGCTTTAAATATGTTCATTATTTTAGATGAAGGCCAAGACAGCCCTGGCAATGTACCTGTTTCTAAGGTCAAATGGGAAAAGGATGTCAAATTAGGAACTTCATCAAAAATCCTATAAAAGAGCATCAATCTCTATTGCGCTCTTGGACTTTCTTAGCTGTATTCATGTTCCTATTTATGAAGAGGTCTAATTCAGTTATTGAAACTTCCTTTCAAAAGTAGGACTTCTAGGAGCAACTGGCCCCTAGTTCTTGTCTTTCTTTCTTGAATGCTGCATATTTTCTACAGTAAGGGTGGGGGGAGAAATTAAGAGAAAATATTGCAGATCTATGAGTAGATGAATTTTCATTTTAGGAAAATACAGAAATTCATTGAGGTTTTAAAATTATAAGAGAGGAAGAAAACTTTCTTCCTGAGAGAGAGAGAGACTGCATATATATGTATGTGTAATTTTGGATTACTAACTTGCAGTCACAAGGAATCATGGTCAACCTCTTTCTGTTTTCTTGGATTTTCACTTGGACATGGTTAGATATATATATTTTCTTACATTTTAATGATGCTTTAGAACTCTGTTTTATTATTGAACCTGATATCATTCATACACTTTAATAAATACAATCATCTGAGCCAATACAACATATGAGATTCTTATTCCAGGTGCCAAACATAGTTGAAAATACAAATTGTAAACCCCATTTCTAAATCTAGAAAAAAATGAATAAATATGATTAGTAAGCATTTTAAAAAATAAATAAATCGTGAAAAAGGATTTGCTTTCTCTGGTGGGAGCACAAATGAATTTGGAAAAAGAAACCAGATAGTTTTAAACCAAAGTTTTCATTCAGGCGTAATTGGCATGCTGTACACAGTAGCTGTTGTGAATAAGTGGTGCATATACTTAAAAGTAGCTGGATGATTAAAAACAGTTCACCGGGTTCTGAAAATAAGAGGCAACACTATAAAACAGCAAATAGAAACAAGTATAGCAGAAGCAAAATATCAAAGGTAATGTTCAAATACCCTTCTCATTCCACTGCTTTACGACACAAAAAGCTACTTCTGAAAGTGTTTGATTGAATGCTTGCTTTGCAGTTAAGATTACTTGAGAAGAGAACATTCTAATTAAATTCAGGTAGCAGCAAACAATCCTTCTTGGCCAGCTTGCCTGACTCTTAGCTACTAGGACAAAAGTCTCCCCGCCCCCCCAAGAAGTTCATAGATGCTTTTGCATAACATGTTGGATGAGAGTTCAACAGACTAATTGGTAGCGATCAATTCACGGGCCACAGCCCTAGAATGAAGGGTGGTAAAGGCTGAAGTTGTGCCAAGTGGTTTTTTTTAAAGGGGTGGGTGGGGAGAAAGGACTGTTGATACCCCACCCCCAAAAGAAAGATAATTCAAAGAACGAGAGAAAGTTTACAGAGTAGATTTTTAACACTTACTTCAGACCTAAATATTCAGGTTTTAGTATTTTTCAGGAAGTTCAAAGTTCCTTCAAAGGCAGGAAGGAAAGCAAGTATGATTTTACACTAAGCATGGGATTTTCTGTTGTCTAGTTTTGTGTTCATTAAGAAAGTGAAGGAAAGAAATATAATGCTCCAAGGCTGATAGAATGTGGTCATGTTCAGGTATAGTGAAATCAGAACTGGATGTAAGTCACTTGTGACTGTAAGGAATGAGACATGAGCAGGATCTGAGGCACCAGTGGCCGTTGTCTATGATGCAGTAGCTGTTCAGGAGGCCAAGGCAAACCAAGCATCATAATATCTATTATATAGAGCATGTAATTATTATTATTTCACCATGTAACTAAGGAGAAGTAGGAAACTTAGGAAAAGCAATGGGCCACTGGATAAAAGGCCTACAATATGTAGTAGTACATTGTACTCCTGTATCCTGTGATCAGAGAGGCTATCCTGCAACCTGTCAACACCTGTCAGTAGCACCTCCCACGTGTGATCCCAGCATACAAAAGATAAATAGTCATAATGATAGGCAGCCATTGACAGCCTTCCTTATTCATGTTAACAAATCTTCTTTGTTCTGGTTGAAAAGCATCTTTACATCATGACATTACTTCAGACTTTAATTAAGAAGGAATACTTCCTTTTATTAAGTCAGAATATCTTTATTCAGCATTATTGGATGACCCTGGGAATTAATATTTTTAGGGTAATATTTTAAACCTTCTGACACGTTTTCCATACCATGCTATATTTTATCATTCATTAGATCTTCCCTATTCAATGTTTTTCTCAGGGGAAAAAGTCCATTTATTGTAACTCTTCATCACAGACCTCTATCCACACCTTCGATTATTTTGATTTGTCAAATTTTGTATCTTTTCCAGTTTGGGTTACAAGTGAAGTCCCAAAGGTGCTTTTCAAAAGGCAACTGGATTTTCTTGACAAGTCCATGACCTGAATGATTGAGAATCTCCATAGACAGTTTACAAGTTGAAGCCACCACTATCTTCAAAAAAGGAGATCCCAGCAACGTCGAAAATTACAGACCAATCTCATTATGTTGCGTCACCTGCAAAGTCATGGAATCAATCATAAACCAATCCATTACCCTCCACCTAGAAACTAACAACCTACTTTCTAACAAACAATTTGGTTTCAGGAAAAAATTATCCTGTAATCTGCAACTCCTACACTGCAAAAACATATGGACTACACAACACGATCAGGGTAAAGCAATAGACGCAATTTACATAGACTTTTGTAAAGCCTTTGATTCAGTGGTACACGACAAACTACTTGTGAAACTAAAATCGTATGGCATCTCTGGACCCCTACATGATTGGATAACTGCGTTCCTGTCAAACAGACAACAAGTTGTTAAAATAGAGAGTGCACTATCAAATCCTGCACCTGTCAATAGTGGTGTCCCTCAAGGCAGCGTTCTAGGACCAACACTCTTCATACTTTACATAAATGACCTTTGTGATCACATTATAAGCAACTGCGTTCTCTTCGCCGATGATGTCAAACTA
>QLTV01002425.1:1017315-1032633 GCA_003457575.1 Thermophis baileyi
ACAATCTGGACCTGTGCCGCCTGCGGTCCGAACTAAGCATAGAACACAAAACTGTCTGCTATAACGACGTCTTACCTGTCAACGACTTCTTCAGCTTCAACCAATAATACACGGGCAAACAATCGATACAAACTCAAGGTAAACTGCTCCAAACTCGATTGCAGAAAATACAACTTCAGCAACAGAGTGGTCAAGGAATATACTACCCGACTCTGTGATTTCTTCCCTAAATCCCCAAAACTTTAACCTTAGACTGTCTACTGTTGACCTCACCCCATTCCTAAGATGTCTGTAAGGGGCGTGCATAAGCACACCAGCGTGCCTACCGTCCCTGTCCTACTGTCCTATTGTCCTCATCTATCTGTATTCACTTTGATTATGTTTATGTTTATACCTATACCTGCTATCTTGTACATGTTTGACAAACAAATAAATAAAATAAATAAATAACCAGGGGTGGGTTCTGGATCCTGTTGCTGCCGGTTCACTCAGGGTCGCGCTTTGCGCGCCCCCCCGCAGCAATAAAAAAATAACTTCTGCGCATGCACAGAAACAAAAATTCTCTTCTGTGCATGCACAGAAGCAAAATCCAAGATGGCAGCGCCCACAGAGACACCAAAAGAACCAGTTCCATGACATCATCGCCGGTTTACTAACAGTTCAAAAGAACCAGTTAGAACCGGTAGGAACCCACCTCTGACCATAACGTTTGGCTGTACAAAATCCACCAGCTGCTAATGCCCCGTTATTCTATTCCAATCAGGGGTGGGTTCCTCCCGGTTTGGACCGGTTCTCCTGAACCGGTAGCGACCCACTGGTGATGTCACAATGATGTCACCGATCCGGTTCAGTCGGTGCCGGTCCGTGGGCGCCGCCATCTTTTTTTTTGAATTTTTTTTATTTTTTTTTCCTTCCTTCTGAGCATGTGCAGAAGCCGAGTTCCGGCACTGTGCATGCAGTCGCCATCTTGTTTTTGGCTTTTAAAAAATTTTTTTCAGATTTTTCGTTACTGTGCATGCGCGTGCGCGCAAAGCACACATGCGCCCACGAGGTGCGCCCACGTGGCACGGGAGGGAGCGAACCGGCAGCGAGGTAAGTTGGAACCCACCCCTGATTCCAATCCTTCTTGTCCTTTATTTCCTTCTGCAACAGTTACCATTACAAGCCCAGCAATTCTTAGCCTCTGAAATGGAGCAACGTCTGCTTGTCTTGTTCAATGCTAACATTGCAGAGTACAAGAGTACAGTTGTGCTTTTCAGGCATGTAACACATCCTGCCAAAACCGTGAGATTATGTTCTTTTATAGACTGATGGGTTACTAATTATAAAAGTAGAAATGCTCCCAAGAAAGCAGATTTAATGGAAAGCAATTTGAGAGCAATGGTGCCCCTTGGATTCAGAGATTGACATATTTTTAAAAAGGAAGTGAAGAGCTATATGAATTCTGTAGAGATTCTCAGTCATCCAGGGCATGGTTGTCCCAAAGGTGCTTTTTTTTCAGGAGGCAAGTGGACCTTCTTTTTTTTTTCTTTGAAGACATTTCGCTTCTCATCCAAGAAGCTTCTTCAGCTCTGACAGGATAGTGGGGAATGGAAAGATTTCATCCTTTCATTCCCTTCCATTCCCCACTATTCTGACAGGATAGTGGGGAATGGAAGGATTTATACTCCTTGCAGACAGCTGGTCATTTGCATCCTTTTAGAGGGTCGTTGAAGCACTTGGAGGTTTATCTGTGTCCTCAGGGTCACCTGAGTAATGCTCCTGGTTCCTGTAGTCTGCAATTTTTCCCCCCTCCTACTCCCATCCATTCCTACTCCCACACCATTCAAAGGATGTTCATCCCAAATTGTATAGCTAAAAGTCTGTACAGATTCTCAGTAATCCAGGTAATGGTTGTCCCAAAGGTGCTTTTTCAGGAGGCAACTGGACTTTCTTGGGTTGTTGTTGTTGTTTTTTTGAAGACATTTTGCTTCTCATCCAAGAAGCTTCTTCAGCTCTGACAGGATAGTGGGGAATGGAAAGATTTCATCCTGTCATTCCCTTCCATTCCCCACTATTCTTTCATTCCCCACTATCCTGTCAGAGCTAAAGAAGCTCCTTGGATGAGAAGCAAAACGTCTTCAAAGAAAAAAACAAAGTCCAGTTGCCTCCTGAAAAAGCACCTTTGGGACAGATATATAAATTGTTGCTCTCTGATCTTTTTTCACTTGATTGTGGCTTTGGTTGCTGTATTTTTTATTAAAATTACAAGAGGAAACATTTTGTGAAATGACATCCCTACAGAATAGAACAACAAATAACAAAAGGACAAACTTTGTTTTTATTGGAATACATGACCAGTCCACATACTTTCCATTTGCTAGGCATTTTTTCTCACTAGGAAAATAACTCCTAAGGTCATCAGAGTTCATTCTCTTAAAGGGACAGATATAGATACACCTGAATAGGATATTGTTTAAACCTTGCTTTTAATATAAAAGACTCCAAAAGCAATTTGATGGTTTAAAGAAAAGAAAAAACAAATAGCAAAAAAAAATATTGTATTAAAAAGAGGAAAATGTGATAGATGTGATCACAATTACAAAATTCATAAGGGACTTTCAGTGTGAGGTCTTCAACAAATTTAAGAGTGCACTTATTTTTCGTCTTATTCTCAGTCTTGGTCTTTGGTCTCATTGGTCTCATTGGTCTCATTCTGTCACAATTTCATGGAATCATACATGAACCATACCTTCATGTACATTATAAGGTACGGTAAGTAAGAATTTATACCATAGACATTGCCAGGTATCATCTATGTCTATGACATTAAACAGAAATGATCCATAAGACTGTTGCCACGTCTAAAAGTTTTAGCCAAAGGAAGCAGTTGAAGAAGAGGGAGAAGGCCGTGAAAATCACTGCATTGGAGTCTTGCAAGGTCAGAAAAATTGTTTTCCAATAATGGTTGCACTTCCCGGAGAGACTTACAGGTAAAATGTTTCTGTTGCTATCACCATATTTAGCCAGTGTTTTTTATAGCAGTCAGGTGTCATCTTCTATCTGGAGCTTTCTTGTTTCTTGTCAGAGAAAAGGAGAATCTAAATGTAAATACTGATCTCTGTGTGTCAGTTTTCTGTATACTTTAATGCTGAGGCTTTTGTCTTCCTTAATGTGTACTGCACAGGTCAGGAAAGCCAGACGATTCTCCTTAACATCTTTCTGTGTGAATTTAACGTACCTGTCCACAGTGTTGATGTGCTTGGTGAAGGCTACTACTCTTCAGAAGCAATGCCCTATTTCTAACTTCAATCTTCAATCCCTAGATGGTAACCTGGCATTCCTGGCAACCTGGTATTCATCCTTTTCTCTATTCCCTGGAAGGTAGAGATGCTTTTGCTGCTTCTGTCAGGGTCAGAGTTCATGAATAGAGGCCTGGGGGCTATGGAGCTCAATTCTGCTTTATGGCCCATATAGTCCCTGTTCTTTCATCCTCTTTCTCCCGTAAAGATCAATATGCCTTCTGTGTGAAATGCGTTGACCTTCGGCATTGCCTGCCTGTCAGCACAGAAGGCGATTATCATTGGAATAATGGTTAGTCTCATTCTATTATTTGTGCACGCTAAACCATAATGGGGGTTTGTTTATTGCTCAGCATGTTATTTTTATTCAACAAATGATATGTATCATTCTTTAGCCTGATGTGTGAAGCCATTGCTTACATGGACTGCAGTAGCTTTTCAATGTTTCAGCGAACTGTTTTTTCTTAGCAGAGGTATCCACATCTATAGAAGACGGAGAGCTGGCATTGCATTGGTGTGATACAGGTAGACCTTGTTTAGCAACTGCCTCACTTAGTGATCATTTGCATTTATGTTAGTGGTGAAAAAGTAACTTTGCAGCCGGTCCTCACATATATGGATGTTACAGGTCTATAAAGCAAAGAAAAGCTGAAGTAAAGTCATAAGAACAGCTGTGGTGTCACTTAATGACCACTTTGCTTAATGACTGAATTGCTCAATTATGATTGCTAAACAAAAACTACCTGTGCTACTTTCTTCTTTTGCACCTCCACCTGCCTTTGTGGATGACTCAATTTCTTAGTCAACCAAGACTGGGATTTTTTGTGTACAAACCTGGGAGCTTTGTTCGTCTGAGCTATAGTCCTTGAATGACCACACATTCTGATTAAAAATGTGACTTACACAGAGGTGGGTTCCTCCCGGTTCAGACCGGTTCACCCGAACCAGTAGCGACCTGCTGGTGACATCACAGTGACGTCACGGATCCGGTTCGGTCGGTGCCGGTCCGTGGGCGCCACCATCTTTTTTTTTTTTTTTATTTTTTTGAATTATTTTTATTTTTTCCCCGGGTTTTTTCTTCTTCTTCACATGCACAGAAGCTGAGTTCATGCGTCGCCATCTTGTTTTCGGCTTTTTTTCGGGGGGAATTTTTTTTCCCGGCACTGTGCATGCGCACGCACGCACGCTTTGCGTGCACGCGCCCACAAGGCACGGCCACGTGGCGCAGGAGGAAGCAAACCGGCAGCGAGGTAAGTTAGAACCCACCCCTGGACTTACACCCATAGAATACCAGTAGGAAATGTTAGCTATATTAAAAAATAGTACATTATGGGAGTATAGTTTAAGCTGTATAACAGGATATAGAATTTGACTAACACTAAAAGTGCATTGACAATGTTACCTAGTTTGGCTAATGAAACATCTGCAAGAAAACAACCAAGCTCAGAGAGCACCAAAAACCCCTTACAATAACATCTGACTTAATCAAAGTGTGGCCTTCCATGATGCTCCAGGAGGGTTGTCCACTATGATATGTGGGATCGGGGCAAAGGCAAAGCACAAGACTCCAGTTTCTATGCATATTATTGTCTCTTCTTTAATATAGCACCATTCTAGATCAGGGGTCCCCAACCCCCGGGCCATGGCCCACTACCAGGTTGCAGGCTAACCCTGAGTGTAAGTGCCCATCGCCCGTGTGAGTGGAGCTTTGCATGTGAGCACCTTCCGCTCATGCATTAAACTCCATTTGTACGAATGTAGGGCATGTGCACATGCCTCTTACACCAAACGAACTGTGTACGTGTGCCTACCACTCACACGCCGCCCCCCCTTATGCCGGGCCTGGTCATCAAGGTGGAAAGGTTAAGGACCGCTGTTCTGCTTGGACCCTGAGCAGACATCATGGAAGAATCAAGGTCCATTTAGGTGAACCAAATTTTTTTTAAAAAATGCAATTGTTGGACTTAGGATGTGAAGATTCACAAGATCTTGTGCATTCCTGCAGATCTTTGTATTATATATGCTGATGGTTAGAGGGAAGACTATACCAGACAGTTAACAGTGGAGTATTAAATTTAACAATAAGAAATCATCCAACATGTAGGACGTGAGCCTGCAAGTGTAATGTGAATTAGCAGATTAGAAATGAAGTCTGCAATGCATGGTTTGTCAATTTACAAAGTAAATCAATGGCTTTCCTGTGACTTTTGGTCTGATCGCACCTTGTTAATTTAAGCAATTTTACTGCCTGCAAAATGTTGAGAGATGCATGTGAGGCTGTCACTTTTGGTGACCTGTTCCTGGTGCAAGAATGCCAACCTTAGATGATATTCTAGAGCACATTGGAGAGTTTGACTTGTATCAGAAAAGAGCATTTTTTGTCCTGTGTTTGCTCTCTGCTGCTTTCACACCCATCTATGTTGGTATATTTTTCTTAGGTTTTACTCCTGAGCATCGTTGCCGGACAGCTGGGCTTCCTGAATTAGCAGCCAGATGTGGCTGGAGCCTTGAAGAGGAGCTGAATCATACCCTTCCAAAGATAGAAACTCATGGAAATGTTTTCATTAGCCAATGCCAGAGATACAGTGTGGATTGGAATGTATCTGGGCTCAACTGCACAAATCCAATTAATTTTTTCACTGCTGACAGCAACATCAGCCACATTCCTGTTGTTGCATGCCAAGATGGTTGGCTTTATGATTTCCATGGATCATCCATTGTGACTGAGGTAAGATCCCTGCAATAATCATAAATTGCTTGCTACAGTAGGTGATAAAGCTAATGTAAAGAGCTAAACCTCCGCTAAGCCATTTTGGCCAGTGCAACTGAGATGGACACTAAAGGCTCTTCTCTTCTCCAGAGGTTATTGCCTCTTGAAGTTAGACAGATGAAAGAGCTGACAAGCTCTCTCCCAAGGTAGATCTACTAAATATTTCCATATTATCTTTTAGACATCAAGCAAAATATGTACTATTCATCTGAGTTCAAGGTTAACAATCACCTTAGAAAAGGTGGTAAAATCAGGCACACGATGACCCCCTTACAACCATAATTTCAGGATCAATTACGGCTGTAAATCAAGGACTACCTGTAATTAATAAAACATATTGTGATTGGCCTGTGGGTTTGACTTTTGGTGCACCCTGTATAAATGTTCTAAAGAGATATTTTTTAAAAGCCCTCGGATGTTCAATGGGAAATAGAGGTGTTTAAATGTATTCAGAGAGGACAAATATCAGAGAGGGAGACATGAGACAATAATAATTGCCTTGAAAGAATTTGGAATTAAATGATGAAGATTCAGAGTTTGTCAAGTTTAGAGGAGACTCACTGATCATAACAGGACAACTTAGACATGCTTATGTAGTTTTAATTTATAAGATTTATGTCTTAATTTTAATGTCTATATGTTATAGTTAAATGCTCTGAACATTATTTACAGCAAAAAAGGTGGGGGAAAAGGAAAGATATTTTTGCTATTATATCTTAAATTTAAAGAGAAAGTTACTTTTGTGTAAAATATTTGAAACATTTTGATGAACTTTCTCTAACCAGCATGCTTCATCTTTTCAGTTTAACCTGGTGTGCAAAGACGCCTGGAAACTGGATCTATTTCAGTCATGTGTGAATGTGGGCTTTTTTCTTGGTTGCGTAAGCATCGGCTACCTGGCAGACAAGTGAGTAAGATTTTCCATGTTGAATTGTACTGTTTACTGTTTCTCTATTACAAAGAAAAGGGGAAGCTGCAGAGACATTCTTTAGAACAAAGTTGCCTTCTGTTGGAAAATTAACACTTGGAACGAAATGTTGTATTATGTATTCAGCAGGTGAGAATATTTGTTCTCACAGTTGGCCCTTAGCTGCCCTTTCATTAGGTTCAATGAGATTCTATGCAATCTAATATTACTTTGTTAAGGGAAAGTCCATCCAGCCAACAGGAAATTTTAAGAAGACCTGAAGAAGAGACATGGGCATGCCACCAGCAATAACATACTGCATTGCACTACCTCAAGTCCAGGGGTGGGTTCTGGATCCTTTTGCTGCCGGTTCGCTCAGGGTCGCGCCGTGTGCGCGCCCCCGCAGCAATAAAAAAATGCGCAGAAGCAAAATCCAAGATGGTGGTGCCCACGGAGACACTGACAAAACCGGCTCCATGACATCATCACCGATTTACTAACGGTTCTAAAGAACCGGTTAGAACCGGTAGGAACCCACCTCTGCTCAAGTCTGAACATAGATGGCCTTTGTTCTCTCAGTCTTTTCAACATCACAGCACTTAAAGCAAGAGGACTGCTTTAAATTAATGAATGAGTTTTTTTATTAAATTGTCTAGAGTTTCATTGGCAAATAATTCCGTGTCTTCAATAACATTAATACTGTTCATCTCCCTTCCACTTTTCAAGTACATAACAATGACTATAATATTTTTTCTCTCTAGGTTTGGCCGAAAACGGTGCTTACTAATTACCATCCTAATAAATTCTATCTCCGGTGTTCTTGTGGCTGTTGTCCCTAGTTACACATGGGTAGTGGTTTTTCGCTTGATTCAAGGACTGGTCAGCAAAGGAGGCTGGTTAACAGGATATATCTTGAGTAAGAGTGTTGATAGTTTAAATATTCAGTTGATACTGCACAATATACTATTGTACATTAAGCATGCTCCTGACCCTACTCTTATACATTGATTAATTAAAATAAAATAATTACTATTTCCATCTAACAACACTGGCTAACGTTTCATTTATTGAATTAAAAGTTGCCGTATAGGTTTTTTCGTTATTTCAGAATGTACCAGTAGTAACTTTTGCTAATATGGAAAGCTGCTTATTCACTGTTCATAGAAGATGCTTTGTACAATTAATAAAGGATATGTGAGACGTAGGAATATTTGCAGGGAGAAGTCAAAGCAAGGTGTTGGCCACAACTGTGCAATCTGAGCCCTACCCTTCCTTAAAGTGTGTCATGACATACATTAAAACGGAGTGGTGCTCAGGTCACACAATTGCGGCCAACATCTTGAATGTTTTTGATTCTCTTGTGGACAGCTTTGGTGGGATGGTGTGCACATTTTAATCTTGGGAAGGTTCATAAAATTCCAGGAGTATACTGAATATTTTTTATGGTGTCATAGAAAGGTATGCTTCACCATTTTATAGAAACTGAATTTTGAATGATGAATAGTATCTCATACATTAAAAAACAGAAACTTTCCTAATTGCGCACTACACGTAGAACACTAAAACTGAGCTCCGTGATGATGATGATGATACAATACTATGTTTAATTTCCTCTGCCCTTTCAAAGTTGCAGAATTTGTTGGTCTGAACTATAGAAGAACAGTTGGTATTATTTATCAAGTGGCCTTCACTGTTGGACTCCTCATACTTGCTGCTCTTGCTTATGGAATTCCTCACTGGAGATGGCTTCAGCTTGCTGTCACATTGCCAAATTTCTTCTTTTTGCTCTATTATTGGTAAGTAAGGCTGCCCTTCTAATTAAAACGGGGGGGGGACAAGAATGCAAACAAAATATTGTAACCAAGAAGAACCTTTAGGGAGGGGTTTCTTAAATTGGGACCTAACTAGATACTTTTATTTTTCCAGGAAAAATGCACTTGTTGCCAGCTTTGCTTTGACAGTATCACCCAAATTTGACATTCCAAGATGTTAATCTGGGGAGGTGTGTAATACTTTGGATTCAGAACATGAAGGGCAATGAATGTAGCAATTGTCTTTAAAACAGCTGTGTTTTTTCTTTTGCAGTCATTTGATAGCTACAGAGGGCAGCTGCATGAGCCTATGAAAAGTCATGGTGCTTTAGAGTGGCAGATAGGTGCTGTGTTCACGGTTCTGTGCACTCCAAAGTATATTTTGTCAATTATTTCCAAGTTAGTATACTTTAATTATGAAAGGTCATTGAAGACTGGCAATATTAATCCGTGCGAAGATCTTAGAAAAGAACTGTTGTATTGTAAGAGTTGAGTTTGAGCTGGCTTTTCATTTGTGGAAGTTTTATGTCCTACCTAGGTAACATCTACCTAGCACTCTGTGTTGTTGGGGAAGTGAGATTTGCTGCTTATTGTGGAAACTGCTTATATGGGAGTGGATAGTCTATGCTGCTGCATTTTATTGCTTTCTATGTGATTGCTGGGCCACTTTTGTTATACTGATGTGGTGCCACCTATTGTAGTGTCTTCTCGTGCAACTATTAAACAACACCCAGATGAGCAGCAGATGATACTGCGTGAACATTACAAGAACCAAATAACATGTCAATCACATGGTAAACAGCAACACTAAACTGCATAGCTCACCCAATCACATACAATCCTGGTAGGACAGACCACTATACATTCCCCAGCTAACCAACAAACCTCATTTCTCCAAAATGAGATATGTCAGGCTCCAAGAACCAAGAAGGACATGTAGTGATTCTTCTAAGCAGATATCTTTATTGTTTCACACCTATAGACAGAATCTTACCAAACTAAAGCAAACTACTCCCTATATGAAGCATATCATTTGGGTACTATTAGGGAGAGGCTGTCTTCACCCTCTTTCTCTCACACGAACTAACTGAACTAAGTTGCTGATTAGTCCTCTGAAATGCATTTCCTCCAGACTACATTCCATGAAAGATATGACCTTGGTGGGTCAAACCCAGACAACTCCTGACACTCCAAACCTGAATAACATATAGGTAGTCCTTGACTTATGACCATAATTGGGCCCAGAACTTCCATTGTTAACTGAGACAGTTGTTGCATGAGTCATGGCCACTTTTACCATCATTTTCTGTTATGGTTTGTAAGCAAATCACCATAGTTGTTAATAGCACTATAGCACTTAGACTTATATACCGCTTTACAGTGCTTTACAGCCCTCTCTAAGCGGTTCACAGAGTCAGCATATTGCCCCCAACAATCTGGGTCCTCATTTTACCCACCTCGGAAGGATGGAAGGCTGAGTCAACCTTGAGCCGGTGAGATTTAAGTGATACACTTGGTTGTCAAATAAATCCAACTTCCTCTATTGACTTTGTTTGTTGGAAGTCAGCTGGGAAGGACACAAATAGTGATCATGTGACCTCAGGACACTGCAACCATTGTAAATGTGTGTCGGAAGGGTTCAAATTCTGATCACATGACCATGGGGACTCCCTGATAGTTGTCACTTTTTTTCATCACTTTGAACATAGTTTAAACAGATAGTTATAACTCGAGGACTACCTGCGTATTCTCTATCATCACAAGATTCATCATGTTACAAAAAGGGAATTTGGATCAGATAGTTCAAAAGGGAACTTGTGCAAAAGGGAACTTGGACAAAGTACTGCACACTTGCTACAAAGTAGCTGAATCTTGTTTCCAAAGTAATGTTTCAGCCAACTCAAGACAAGTCCTATGTCATCCTGATTTTGTGTTACCATCACAGAGGTGGGTTCCTCCCGGTTCGGACTGGTTCGCCCGAACTGGTAGCGACCCGCTGGTGACATCACGATGATGTCACGGAGCTGGTTCGGTTGCTGCCGGTCCGTGGACGCCGCCATCTTTTTTTTTTGAATTTTTTTTTATTTTTTGGGATTTTTTTTCCGGTTTTTTTTCTTCTGCGCATGTGCAGAAGCCGAGTTTCCGGCACTGTGCACGTGTCACCATCTTGTTTTTGGCTTTTTTGGGGAGGAATTCTTTTTAATTTTTTTGCACTGCGCATGTGCACGCGCGAAGTGCGCGTGCGCCCACAAGGCGCGGCCACGCGGCATGGGAGGAAGTGAACCAGCAGCAAGGTAAGTTAGAACCCACCCCTGTACCATCAACGTTACACAAATACTGTACACTGCTTTACAGGTGTCTTCCAGAATCCCCAAGATGGTTGATAGCCCAGCAGGAAAATGACAAAGCCCTGAAAATTATTAAACGTATTGCCAAGGGGAACCAAAAGAAGCTGCCACCATCCATGGAGGTAATCAGACCTATCTCCTTGCAAAGCTATCCCAGGAGTGGTATGCTGTGCAGATAATATTCCAAAATATGGATTTAGCATCTCACTTGGTAAGCCAGGATTCTGGACAGAACTTGTAATTTTCAAAGTACTCTTTGCAGACATATTGCCTCAGTTCACCCTACTGTGTCTTGTGAGTAGATATTGCTGTATATTATTTAGAGCTTCTTGAACGGAGAATGCAGTATACATATAATAGCAAATAAATAAGAAGCTCAACATGTTAGTAACTCCAAAGCAAAAGTTATCCCAACAGAATTGCTTTCATGTGGACATCACCATGAACAGCATGGAAAGAGCAAAATAACAACAACAAGAAGAAGAACCCTGGTTAAGTAAGACATTTGCACAAGGAAATGTCTGTAGAAGGAGGCTGGTGGAAGATTATTTTCCTCCCTAGGTTTATAAGATTTCTCCTACTCAGATCAGTACAAATCCATTCATGAGGTCCAACGGCTTTTGGGAAATGCATTTTTTTGACAGATTGGGCTGTTGTGGTGAGGAGAAGATGAGATAGTTACCTCATTTATTGGAACTTTGACTTTACTCTAATTGCTGTCAGTCAGGAAATGAACATGGAGAACAGACACACATTTGAGTTACAAGAAAGAGGGTGACGCGATGGCTCAGTGGCTAAGACGCTGAGCTTGTCGATCAGAAAGGTTGGCAGTTCGGCGGTTCGAATCCCTAGTGCCACGTAACGGGGTGAGCTCCTGTTACTTGCCCCAGCTTCTGCCAACCTAGCAGTTCGAAAGCATGTAAAAATGCAAGTAGAAAAATAGGGACCACCTTTGGTGGGAAGGTAACAGCATTCCGTATGCCTTCAGCGTTTAGTCATGCCGGCCACATGACCACGGAATTGTCATCAGACAGCGCTGGCTCTTCGGCTTAGAAACGGAGATGAGCACCGCCCCCTAGAGTCGGGAATGACTAGCACGTATGTGCAAGGGGAACCTTTACCTTTACCTTTACTGTGTTTTCCATGTATTTTTTTTACTTAAAAAAATCAAAAAGCTAAGTCCTCCCAACAGAATCCGATACAATGATTTCAACTACCTCCAACATTGAAAATTTGTGGGGGGTTTTTTGTCCTAGAAACTTCAGCCTGAAGAAGAAATAAGCGATAAGCCTAACCCTTCCTTTGTAGACCTGGTGAGAACACCACAGATAAGGAAACATACATTAATCTTAATGTACAATTGGTAAGAAAAGCTCATTTTTTTAAAAAGTCCAAAGACATCTCCATGTACAGTAACTGACTAGCTCAGGGGGAGGCTGCAGAAATAGTAAGAATGGCAATAGGAGACCGGAAGAGATAGCATTGAAATCAAGGACAGAATCAATCAGAAATGTCAGTGGTTTTCTTTTTTCATTAAACTTTAATTAAACAACTTATTTAATTTAATTAACTGCTACTTGTTTAGCTTTTGACTGTGGAATAGAAAAGGTTAGCCTAGTGGTGAAATCCAATTTTTTTTACTACCGGTTCTGTGGGCATGGCTTGGTGGGCATGGGTGGCTTGGTGGATGTAGCTTGGTGGGCGTGGCAGGGGAAGGGTACTGCAAAATCCCCATTCCCTCCCCACTCCTTGGGGAAAGATATTGCAAAATCTCCATTCCCTCCCCACTCCTGGGGGAAGGATATTGCAGAATCTCCATTCCCACCCCACTCTGGGGCCAGCCAGAGATGGTATTTGCCAGTTCTCCGAACTACTCAAAATTTCCACTACCGGTTCTCCGAACTACTCAAAATTTCCGCTACCGGTTCTCCAGAACCTGTCAGAACCTGCTGTATTTCACCCCTGGGTTAGCCTTTATTACTTGAGCAGAATGTCTTGACTCAATCTTTTTTCATGAAAGCAATCCATTTTCTCTCACATTCACAATTTTTGAGAGGAATACACTTAAAGGAGCTCTTTAGTTACTTGATTGTATTTGCACACTGTGGTAAGCCATTTTTTGGTTAGCTGCAGTTCAGTGATTCATCTCAGTTAGCAAATTTAACATTCTAGGCCAGGGATGTCCAACCTTAGCAACTTTAAGACTTGTGAACTTCAACTCCCAGAATTCCCCAGTCAGCCAGCCAGCCAGCCACTCTCAATTTTGGGAGTTGAACTCCAAAAGTCTTAAAGTTGCCAAGGTTGGATACCCCTGTTTTAGGTCACAAAATGTGTTTTACAAATCACGGTGCTTAGGTTCACTCAACAATATGCTACGCCAAAATGAAACAAACCACATTATGGCTAAAGAGGTGTGAAGCAAACCTGCTTTTATAATGCAATATGTCCTGGCATTAATGTCGATAGGTAGCCCAGGTACACTTCATATGCATTAATTCTCAAGCTCTTTGGCATTAAACTATACTCAGGTTTAATTTCAAACTATCTTCCAGCTTTAGAAAATGGTGTGAGGCAATACAATACAGGACTTTCTGGGTGAATAACTCTTTGCAAACAAAAAAACCAACAACAACCCTGGCTTCATCTAGTTCTACTTCTTTGCCTAGGTTTACCAGCGCTGTAGTGTATCAGGGCCTCATCATGCATCTGGGAATTGGCGGAGGCGACATTTACCTGGACTTTTTCTATTCTGCTCTTGTGGAATTCCCTGCTGCCATCATACTCATAGTCACAGTTGACCGCATAGGCCGCCGTTTTCCCTGGGCTGTGGCAAATTTTATGACAGGAATCGCCTGTCTCATTACTGCCTTTGTTCCTGAAGGTGAGTGTTGTAGTGATACATTGTGTGTGCCCCATTTCTCTCTAATCTAGGGGTCAACAACAGTGACCTTCCAGTTGGGTTGAGTTCTGACACCCATGAGTCCCAGGCAGCATGACTAGTGGTGAGAAATGAAAGGAGAAGCAGTCCAAAGACAACCAGATGCTATTGTCTGCAACTTTTTTTCTACCAAAATATAATGTATAGAGCTTATACCATTCCCCTCCATTTCATGGACAAGGGCAAATAAAATTTGGAGATAATTCTGCAAATGAAGAGGTCCAATCAGGAAAGAGTTAAGCAGACATTTCTTTGTCCATCCTTCCTTCATCCCAATTGCTTCATAAGTGAAATCCATCCGTTTGTGTTATACGCATGCAAAATTGTCCCCTCCTCCCCACATGTGCTTTGCACAATGTCTATTGGGTAACCTTGACTCGTGAAGCATGGACATATGTACAAATGCCGTGCAAGCTCTGGATTCTTTAATTTAGTTAGTGAATTTATAGGCTGTCACATTTCATCTGGGTAGCTCAGAGTTGAAACAGAATAAAAACAGTGGGGGAAAAACCAACCAGAGTAAAAAGGCATCAAAGAATGACATAAAAATAGGAGCTGAGAAGAGTCACAAACATTCAAACAAGTCATGACATAAGCTCACCCGTGCTATCAGACCCCCCCCCCCAGGCTTGATGATAAAAGCCAGGTTTTTAGTGCTCTGTGAAAGACTCATCTAATTCCAGCATGGGTCTTGATATTCTCAAGGGCAGGCATTACGGCAGAAAAGACCTTCCTCTTGGATCCGGAGAGACAGCAGCCCTCTCTCTCACAGACAGACAGAGAGATCTGGTCATCTGCCAGATCTCATAGACAAGTAGATACCACTGAGTACATAAAGTACCATGTGCTTTTTTTATCTAAGTATTTGTATAAAATATATAAATATTCATTATGTAAGCATTTATTTAAAGAAATACAAAGTAAACAGCAGCTGTTTGGGTCATCTAGATTCTAGAACACGCCAAATCCAGAATACAAGGCAACTTGTTTCTATGCAATTTGGAGGTTTTGTGCCTATATATTATCCTAGAATAGAATAGAATAGAATAGAATAGAATAGAATAGAATAGAATAGAATAGAATAGAATAGAATAGAATAGAATAGAATAGAATAGAATAGAATAGAAGAGAAGAGAAGAGAAGAGAAGAGAAGAGAAGAGAAGAGAACAGAAGAGAAGAGAAGAGAATAGAATAGAATAGAAAAGAATAGAACAGAACAGAACAGAACAGAACAGAACAGAATAGAACAGAACAGAACAGAAC
>QLTV01002425.1:1032759-1054488 GCA_003457575.1 Thermophis baileyi
ACGTTTTGCAACCCTCTGACAAGCAAAGTCAATGGGGAAGCAAGATTCACTTAACAACCGTATTCCTAATTTAACAACTTTAGTTATTCATTTAGCTACCGTGGCAAGGAAAGCCGTAAACCGGGACAAAACTCACTTAACAAATGTCTCACTTAGCAACAGAAATGTTGGGCTCAGTGGTGGTTGTAAGTCAAGGACTGACTGTATTTTGTTTTACACCCTGCTCATGGACAGGGGCATGTCTTGAATTCAAGTCTTTGTGCCTATATATTATCCTAGAATAGAATAGAATAGAATAGAATAGAATAGAATAGAATAGAATAGAACAGAACAGAACAGAACAGAACAGAATAGAATAGAATAGAATAGAATTCTTTGTCGGCCAAGTGTGATTGGACACACAAGGAATTTGTCTTTGGTGCATATGCTCTCAGTGTACATAAAAAGAAAAGATACATTCGTCATAATCCCTTATTCCCTGATGCATATCATGTTATTTGAGTACTTATCACTTGTCGAACAAACTAGATTTCCTAATTAGGTATGAACTCCTCTACCACTTTTGCATCCCCCACTTATAAAAAAAAGTATAAAACCAAAAACACCCCAAGAGGTTAAAAGACAACATTCAGCTGAGAATCTCGTTCAATATTTTTTTCAGATCTCTATTGGCTAAAAATGACTGCAGCTTGCTTTGGCAGGCTGGGTATTACAATGTGCTATGAAATGGTTTGCTTAGTCAATGCAGAGCTCTACCCAACCTTCCTCAGGTGAGTGAATCCTCTTCCGTTATCCTGGGTTGGGATGACCTTTGTTGGACCTTTCTGGGTTGGATTGGGCTGAACTATGGAGGAATTTCCTGACAGTTAACAATTAATCAGTGGAACGACTTGCCTCCAGAAGTTGTGGGTGCTCCATCATTGGAGGTTTTCAAGAAGAGATCGAACAGCCATTTGTCTCGAATGGTAGGGTTTCCTGCTTGAACAAGGGGTTGAACTAGAAGATCCCCAAGATCCCTTCCAACTCTGTTATTCTGTTATTCTTGCTCAAGTAGCTTTTGATATTCAAAGCCAACTTGTGATGCATGCACATTTCCATCCAGTCCTACCAAGCTCATGAAAGTTTTTCTCAATTCTTTTGGTCTCAAAAGCTAAGGGGAATGGTGCTACCAAAGAAAGTTTAATTCAGGGCTGTCACACTACTGATAACGATAAGGGTTTTTTCCCTGTGCTTTTTTTCTTTTTTACAGGAATCTGGGGGTTCTTGTCTGCTCTTCCGTGAGTGATATTGGGGGGATCATAACTCCGTTCATTGTCTATAGGCTGGCAAATATTTGGCATGAGCTTCCGCTTATTGTCTTCGGTAAAAATGACTTTTTGTTCTTTTGAGTGATTGAGAATAAGGGCACCATTTGTGCTTCTGTCATAGCAAGTTCCAGATTTCTTCCTGTATCTCAGAAGTATCCTGGCAGAACAGCACAGCCTTGGGGGATTTCTGGTCAAGCTCTTTCAAAAAATCTCTAGATCTCAGGGTCAAGGCAATGGAATTTTATCTTATTCTATTAAGCAATTCAGTTTAATCAATGATTTACTGCATGGCATTAGAGATATCTAGGAAGGAAGAATTACATGGACAGGAATTATGAGAAAAGGCAAGTGGGGGGGTAGGAATGACCTATCACCTCATAGCCCTGAATTCTGGCATAATGACCAGTCACAACAGTGAAAAGACCAATTTTAAAACCAATTTCTCCCTTGCCCTTGTGGATCAGCCAATCTGGCATATGAGTAGGGCAGCCTTTGGTTATTCTTAAAAAAAAAAAAACCACTTGATGTCATTGTTTAAGAGACCCCATCAGTGGCCAAACCAAACGCTCCCCATAGGTTTATTTTAAAAAGAAAAGAAGGCTGCCTAAGATTTTTTTCATTGCAAAAAAGCCTGGATTATGGATACCTGTCTATCCAAGTTCCTGCTTTCTTTGTACTTGTCTGGAAATTCTTTCCTTCATATAATTTTGTGGTGATATTTAAAGGATATGTTTGATCCCTATTCTGATTGTTATTTTAGTATACTTAAAGGCTTGGTAGAGAAAAAAAATAATTAATGCATTTCGGGAGTGCATTTTTTACAAATAAATGACTGAAAGGGCATGGTTCAGAGGTGGGTTCCTCCCGGTTCGGACCGGTTCAACCGAACTGGTAGTGACCCGCTGGTGACATCATGGTGATGTCACGGAGCCGGTTCGGTCGGTGCCAGTCCGTAGGCACCATCTTTTTGGGGGAATTTTTTTTTTTGAAAAAAAAAATTTTTGGAATTTTTATTTATATTTTTTTCTTCTGCGCATGCGCAGAAGCCGAGTTTCTGGCACTGCGCATCCATCACCATCTTGTTTTTGGATTTTTTTTGGATTTTTTTTATTTTTTGGCACTGTGCATGCACGTGTGCGCAAAGCACACGCGTGCCCACATGGCGCGGGAGGAAGCAAACCGGCAGCGAGGTAACTTAGAACCCACCCCTGGCATGGTTGGTATGCCACCTCCATGACAGGAGTCACACATGGTTCCTTTTGTTTCTTCTCTGTTCCTGAAGCTGTCATTGGCCTTGTGGATGGTGGTCTGGTGTTGCTCTTACCTGAAACCAAAGGGAAAACTTTACCTGAGACTATTGATGATGCTGAAAATCTGCACAGGTATGGGCACAAGACATTTCTTAAAGAGGAATATTTTCTGTTCAGAATCAGAAAACAAGGTTGCAATGTGATGCAGGCTGAATGTTCATCTCACTCATCTTCCCTAACATCCCAAAAAACAGAGTCTTAGGAGACAAACTTTATGAAGACTCAACCATTGGTTTGGTTGTTCTGATAAAACTGGCCAGCTTCCTAGGATAAAACATTCTAGTAATTTTAAAACCTGGATCATTCTCTCCCTAAAGTGGGCCAGAATGCAAAGAGCTTCAATTAATCAGGGAAATCTGCCAACCATTTCCCAAAATTATCTGTGAACAGCCCAGCTCTCCTCAAAGCTAAAAAAACAATTTCCCTTGGGAGTCCCTTGGGAGTTGGGTGGCATACAAATTTAATAAATAAATAAATAAATAAATAAATAAATAAATAAATAAATAAATAAATAAATAAATAAATAAATAAATAAATAAATAAATAAATAAATAAATAAATAAATAAATAAATAAATAAATAAATAAATAAATAAATAAATTTCCCAAGAGCTTAAAGGATTAGTCCACAAGGAAAGCAGAAACCATTCAGGCATTGGGAAATGTGACAAATGGCTTGGTTTTTTTAAGGCATTTAATCCCTTTGTGAATCATGTGAATATCACAGAATGCAGAAATGGGTGCATCACAACAAAGCTGTACATGGGCATCCTTTGCTGTATGGCCAAGTCTCTTCTCCCACCTGCCATTTTACTACAAGATGTTCATATCTTGCTTCCTTTGGCAGCTCCAAATTAGCTTTCCAGAAATTCAGTGCAGCATGGCGAGAAATGAATTTTATGGTGACACCCGCTCAAGCAATTTCCAAAGAGGGCCTACGGCAAAATCTCCCTTCCCCCCCCACTCCTTGGGGAAGGATATTGTAAAATCTCCATTCCCACCCCAATCCAGGGGAAGGATACTGCAAAATCCCCATTCCCTCCCCACTCCTGGGGGAAGGATATTGCAAAACCTCCATTCCCACCCCACTCTGGGGCCAGCCAGAGGTGGTTTTTGCCCGTTCTCCAAACTACTCAAAATTTCCGCTACCAGTTCTCCGAACTACTCAAAATTTCCGCTACCGGTTCTCCAGAACCTGTCGGAACCTGCTGGATTTCACCCCTGATGTATGGGCTCTCATCCAGCCTAAAGCCTCATGCTGCCTGACTGTCCTAGCAGATAGTATTAGATCTCCATAGCATTATTTTCTTTAGCATCCTAAGACACCCACACCAAAGTGAAGCAGCATGGGGAACTCTCAGGAAGTTTTCTTGGGGCAGATGTCCTATTGGGGGTCCCAGTCTGAGGCCCACATCTGCCCTCTTTGACAACTTACAGCAGCAAATTCATATTTCCTGTAGTGTTCTATGATCTGGCTGACATTGAGACAGCTTGGTAAATTTAAGATAGTCCTTTTTTCAGTCATTAGTGTGAAAGCCTGAAAAAAGTCAGGGTCATGCAAGTCATACAGGGTCTAAAGTATTTCTTCCAAATAATTTTCAGCTAATGCAGAGCCACTATTCTTTTTCTTTCAAGAATAAATTGGCCAAATAGGTCATTAAAATATACTTAAGAATTTGGATGAAATGGCTGTGGTTATCAGTTTGATTTATTTTATCTGTTCCCATTTATCTCTTGGTTCCTTTACATAGACCAAGGAGGCCCAAAGAAAAAATGATTTATCTCCATGTGCAGAACTCAGATGTGTCAATTTATTGAAGAACAACTGTGTTCCCCACAAATTTCCATGGAGGCATAAGGAGAGAAAAGCAAAACGGTGGATACAAACATAACTCTTCATGGGGGCTCTGACGTCTTTAAACATTCAATATCCTTTGCTTTTCGTGTGAAGCTATGACTGTGATACATTCCAGAGAATTCTGTGGTCCTGGCAAACATTTTAAAGTCTTCCCCAGGGTGGTCCCCTTCAGTTATGTAATCTGGCTTGAATTTCTCAGATTGGAGAAACCGGGCTTAAATAAAATTAAGGAGCCATACGTGGAGATACCCCTCATTCAAATGGAGATACTTTTGTATAATGTAACATAAAATTTACATTTTATGTAAATTTTATGTTACATTATAACATAAAATAATGTTTAAAATAATAATAAAATAATGTTTAAAATAATGTTTAAAGCCCACTGTAACAACATTGCCAAAAAGGCACTAAGAGTAGTCAACTTAATCCTGCGTAGCTTCTTCTCTGGCAACATTACACTGCTAACTAGAGCATACAAAACGTTTGCTAGACCAATTCTCGAATACAGCTCACCTGTCTGGAACCCGCACTGCATATCGGATATTAATACAATTGAGAGAGTCCAAAAATATTTCACGAGAAGAGTCCTCCACTCCTCCACTTGCAACAGAATACCTTATTCCACAAGACTTGAAATTTTGGGCTTAGACAACTTAGAACTACGTCGCCTTAGTTAATGTAAACCGCTCCAAACTCGACTGCAGAAAATACGACTTCAGCAACAGAGTGATCAATGCCTGGAATTCACTACCTGACTCTGTGGTTTCTTCCCCAAACCCAAAAAACTTTAACCTTAGACTGTCTACTGTCGACCTCACCCCATTCCTAAGAGGTCTGTAAGGGGCGTGCATAAGCGCACCAGCGTGCCTACCGTCCCTGTCCTACTGTCCTATTGTCTTCATCTATCTGTATTCACTTTGATTATGTTTATGATTATACCTATACCTGCTATCTTGTACATGTTTGACAAATAAATAAAATAAAATAAATAAATAAATAAATAAATAAATAAAATATGACAGAGAAACTGACATTGTCTGAAAGCTTGATTTCAAACTGTTCCTATTTTTTCCCCTTAAGTTTTGTTGTGTTTCATTTATCAGCTGATGTTTTCTGTTTCTCCCACACAAATGTATATGCATTTTCATGAACATTTCTTCAAATACACAGTGCTGTTAACAGTGCTCCTAATATACAGATCTCTGTGAGAACTTTTCAGAAGGAACCAGCATTCTGGGCCAAGGATCTCCCTTGACTTAGGGGAGACGAACTAGAGGAGACTAGTCAAATAGTAATGCATAGTCTCAATACATCCACCAGAGTTTCATTTTATTCTGCTTATGTATAGGCAGTCTTCGTTTAGCAACCAAAATTGGGACTGGTGACTCAATTGTTCAGCAAAACAATCACTAAGTAAAACTGCAGCAGTGCTTATGATCTTACTTCAAATTTCTTTTGCTTTACAAGATCATAAATGCAAGGATCAACCATAAAGTTACTGTTTCATCACCATCATAACTGCAAGCAGTTGTTCAACAAGGCAGTTGCTAAACAAGAAGTACTTGCAGTTAATCATGTCTGTCCCTTAAACATTATCATTTGATAACAGCTTTTGGAAGCTTCCAGAGAAGGGCAGTACTCAAGATTTCAGGAGCAATCTGGGGCTCAGGATCATTAACCTAAATCCATCCTGTGAGTGGATGGCCAGTTTTGCAACCCAGAGACCTTTCTGCCTATGACTGGCAAAACCAACTGTTTATAACCATTTTTGAGGGAGAGGCAACAATTTAATATATATTTGTAAATATGCTTAACCATTGTTTCAAAAAGACAAGGAAAAATAAGACTCTAGAAAATGTGCAGAGAAGAGCAACAAAGATGATTAAGGGACTGGAAACTAAAACATATAAAGAACGGTTGCTGGAACTGGGTATATCTAGTTTAATGAAAAGAAAGAAGGACTAGGGGTGACATAATAGCAGTGTTCCAATATCTCAGGGGCTGCCACAAAGAAGAGGGAGTTAAGCTATTCTCCAAAGCACCTGAGGGCAGGACAAGAAGCAATAGGTGGAATCTAACCAAGGAGAGAAGCAACTAAGAAGAAATTTCCTGACAATAAGAACAATTAATCAGTAGAACAACTTGCCTCCAGAAGTTGTGAATGCTCCAACACTGGAAGTTTTTAAGAAGACATTTATCTGAAATGGTATAGGGTTTCCTGCCTGAGCAGGGGGCTGGATTAGAAGACCTCCAAAGTCCCTTCCAACTCTGTTATTCTGTTAAATTAGACAAATAGCAGAAGACCTGTCACCCCTCATGTAAATAAGGTGACCTTCCCCAAGTGTCAAACACCCGTGCTTTAGAAAATGCATTGATTCATTCTTTTCTTCCTAACTTTGGCTGCAACCTGACAAAATTGAGAATTTTGAAGATTATGCAAAAATCACACAAAACCTTTTCCTAGACCCTAATTTCATATCCCTAGGTACGCACACGAACACACCACTGCCTACCTGCACTTGTATGTGCAGTCTTCCATTCTTTTCACCTCCCACTTTTGGAGATGATTTGGGGGGGGGGGGTTCTCTCAGTAAAACTGGACACAAAGATAGAAGTGTTGCATAAAAGATGCTGGGGGAGATGCACCGAGAGGGATCCAATTGCTTTCTCCTACTGTGAAGATCTATAAACATAAGCACGTTTATGTTGTGCAGAGAACAGGTTATAGTGAACAGGGATGCTTTTACCTCTTTCCCAAGTACCCCTGAGACTAGCATCTTGCTCAGGGGCTCCTATTCTACGCTTGGAAGTAGGCAATTACTGGGGCAGAGGATGAATGTTTTATTTTTAAAAGGCAGAAATCTCTTGGTTACCTCATATTTTTTATTTTATTTTATTTTATTAGTTTGTCAAACATGTACAAGATAGCAGGTATGAATATGAACATGGACATGAACGAAGGAAATGAATACAAATAAATGGGGACAGTAGGACAGGGACAGTAGGCACGCTGGTGCGCTTATGCACGCCCCTTTTACAGACCTCTTAGGAATGGGATGAGGTCCACGGTAGACAGTTTAAGGTTGAAGCTGTGAGGGTTTGAGGATGTAACAATGGAGTCGGGTAGAGCATTCCAGGTGTTGACCACTCTGTTGTTGAAGTCGTATTTTCTGCAATCGAGTTTGGAGCAGTTTACCTTGAGTTTTGTATCAATTGTTTGCCTGTGTATTATTGAGGTTGAAGCTGAAGGAGTCGTTGGCAGGTAAGATGTTGTAGCAGACAATTTTGTGTACTATGCTTAGATCAGACCACAGGTGGCACAGTTCCAGATTGTCCAAGCCCAAAATTTCAAGCCTAGCGGCATAAGGGATTCTATTGTGAGTAGAGGAGTGGAGCACTCTTCTCGTGAAATAATTCTGGACCTGCTCGATCATATTAATGTCTGATATGCAGTGTGGATTCCAGGCAGACGAGCTGTATTCGAGAATTGGTCTGGCAAAGGTTTTGTATGCCCTAGTTAGCAATACAAGGTTACCGGAGAAGAAGCTTTGCACAATTAGGATTACAATTCTTAATGACTTTTTAGTAATGCTGTTACAGTGAGCTTGCTGTTACAGTGAGCTCTGGGGCTTAGATCATTTGAGATGAGTACTCCTAGGTCCTTGACAGAGTGAGGGTCGTCTACAAGGTTGTTTCCATCCAACTTGTATTTGGTGTTCTGATTTTTATTGCCAATGTGTAGGACAGAGCATTTATTAATTGAGATTTGGAGTTGCCAAATGCGCGACCATTCTGACACATGGTCAAGGTCGCTTTGCAGGGCATCAGCATTGTCAGTGGTGTTAAATAATTTTATGTCATCAGCGAAGAGGACGCAGCTGCTTTTAATATGATCGCATAGGTCGTTGATGTAAAGCAGAAAGAATGTGGGTCCTAGAACGCTGCCTTGGGGGACACCGCTGTTAACTGGTGCCGGATTTGATAGGGCCCTCCCTATTTTGACTACTTGTTGCCTGTTTGACAGGAACGCGGCTATCCATTTGTGCAGGGATCGGGAAATGCCATAAGAACTTAGTTTTAACAGTAGTTTGTTGTGCACCACTAAATCAAAGGCTTTGCAGAAATCTATGTAAATTGTGTCTATTGCTTTACCCTGGTCAAGATGTGTGGTCCAAATGTTTCTGCAGTGTAGGAGTTGCAGATTACAGGACAAATTTTTTCTGAAGCCAAACTGCTTGTTAGAAAGCAGGTTGTTTGTCTCTAAGTGGAAGGTGATGGATTGGTTTATAATTGATTCCATGACTTTACAGGTGATGCAACACAATGAGATTGGTCTGTAATTTTCTACTAGACTAGGGTCTCCCTTTTTAAAGATAGGTATGACTGTGGCTAATGACCATAGGTCGGGCAAGGAGCTGGTTCTGAAAGATACCTCATAGATTGTGCATAGAGGTTCAGCTATGGCAGTGGCAAGCTTTTTAAAGAAGTAGGCACATAATCCATCAGGGCCAATAGATAGAGATGGCTTTCGGTTACATAGTGCCATTTCAACGTTATCTACTGTAAAATCAATAAGTAGTAAATTGTTACAATTACCGTATTTTTCGGAGTATAAGACGCACCAGAGTATAAGACGCACTGGAGTATAAGATGCACCTTAGTTTTTGGGAAGGAAAATAGGGGAAAAAATCTGCCTACCAGGTATTCATCTGGCTAACATCCTTAGTCTGGTCAGCTTCAGCACATTATTTTATCCCCTGGTTAGGGCTTAAAAAAACCTTCTTCGGAGGGAGTAGCAATGAAAAAAGCCTTCAAAGACTTAGGGCTGGAAAAAACCTTCGGAGGGAGTAGCAATGAAAAAAGCCTGCAAACCGGGAAGAGCCAGGAAGATTGTTAACACCTCGTTAGGGCTGAAAAAAAAGCTTTGAAAAAGCTACATTCAGAGTATAAGACGCACCCAAATTTTCAGCTTCTTTTGGGGGGGGGGAAGGTGCGTCTTATACTCTGAAAAATATGGTAGTTATGGTACAACTAGGAAATGTGGGGCAGCAGCCATTGCTGTCGACAAAGACTAAACTGAAGAACGTATTGAAGAGGTTGGCCTTAACAGCTTCATTGTTACAGTCTTCCCCGTTAGGCCCTTTTAAGGGTGGGATAGTTTTCGAGTCTTTAAGTTTGGCATTTACGAAGTTATAGAAGGCTCGGGTGGATTTCGAGTGTAACAGCTTTTCCTCCTGTTTGCAGTGGTAATTGGTGCATTCTGCCTTTATCTGGTGGCATAAGGCTTTGTAGCAGGGGTAAAAATGTACTTACCTTCCCTACCGGCTCGGGAATGTGCGCGTGTGGCACGTGAGAAGCGCCGGCCACTCCAAGATCACACGAAGGAATGCAGAACCATACAGCCCGCAAAAACAGGGACTTTTACCCAAACAATTTGTTAGCACTGAATTGGATACTTGTTGGTAACCAGGGGTGGGGGTGGATGGGAACAAGGGAACCATATGCCTTGGGCCCGAAAACTCCAGATCCAGCTCTGCTTCTGCTGTAACCACTTGGCTTTAGTAAAGCGAACTTTTGGCTAATCATGAGCCCGAGAGTCTTTCTTTTCTAACGGACATTAGAGTGGGTTCCTTCATTGTTTAGTTGTTCAGTGTTTTTGTGCGCCATTCTAATAACAATCACAATATTATTTAAACATACATAGTGATACCATCTTTCAACATCTAATCTTTACATCTAGCTATTACTTTTAGTATATTATATAAAAACATGTATAATAATATTCCCCCTTGATCTTGTTTCTACCTCTATTCTAGTTCTCAATAAAGCCAATCTTATATTAAACAGCATTCCATTTCTAACCATTATCTCTTGTCCGCTTTAGTATTTCAATTCTTATTCGTTTTTTGACTTGCTTCCCAAACTCCTCCCTTGGGTCTTTGTCTCTGTCTACATCTTTCCTATTTAACCCAAATATTTCTTCCATCTCTACTATCTCTTGCTGCTGTACCTCCGGTGGTTCTGCCCAAGCCCCTATCTTCTCTTCAAAACTTTCTTTTTATCCAATCCCATTTTTTGATCTCTTAATATATACTGTCCCTTATTTGATTCATAAGTCTTTATTGTCTTCTCCTTCTTCTCTTGTTTTATTTGTTGATTTATCTGTTCTGTCTTTTCCTCTGGTCTTTCTATTATCTGCTCTATTTCCTGTGTTTTATGATCTTTATTCATTGTCCCTTGTTGAACATTTTCTGATTTCCCCACAATGTCATGCATTAAGTCTTTTATCTCCCTGTGGTTATTTATCAACATATCATAAGTACTTTGAAGCATCAACACCATTTCTTTTTGAAATCCACTCATCTCCCCCTGATGCAACAGCTTGTCATATTTTGACAGGTCCAAATATTGGTCAATAGGCTGTCTGTAGTCTGTCACCATCCCAAAGTCTCAATTGTCTATGACCTCAGAAAGCCAGCTGAGAAACCATTTGCTGGAATGCAATAGTTATAGTTCTTTGTGTCCCACAGTTAGTCAATTAGTTCCATTTAGGTAATCCAGGAAGATTTCCAAATGTCTCCTTAAGTCCACTCTGTAAATTCAGTCATAAATCCTGGCATTTACAAGTTGCTTTCTTGTCTTCCATAATCTCACAGTTAAACCTCCAATAACCATGAAGTAGACAGATATAGAACAGTAGATAGCACAGCAGTCCTCCAGATGTTATTTATTTCCACTTTTTTTGTTTTGTCTTATCAGTACTTTCTAAGGTTGTATGAGTTTAGTATATATTCCATTAAAAACCAGTAGATGGCGCCTTCAGCTTAAATTTCAACGTTGCACAAAATCTAGCAAATATTTATTTCAGTTTTTGCAAATAGTCAATATTCAGACAAATAATTCCAGCATTTTAAAATGCCTTACCAAAATATTGCCAATAAAGTTTGAAACTCCAATCTTTCTATATTTTAAAGATTTTGTGCTCTCCCTTTAATTCCTTTTCTTTCGGGTCTGTAATTTTTCTCTCTGTAATTATTCACTGCTTAAACAAGCATTTCAAAGAGTCTCCTTTCCAGGGTTTATTTTCTTTGGAGTTAGGTTCTAGGTAAAAAGAGAATCACCTCACCCAGTTCCGATCACTGTTCATCTACACCGCTCCAGGACATTCTTTGTTTCTTCGGCTGCCCCAGCTTCACGGCAGCCATCGTCGTTGGATGGGAGGGAATCCCTGGGTCCAGCTGGAGATCCGCAGCTCTCCGCTACCTGCAGGGTGCCCCTCCTTTCTTCGTCACCCCTACAGGGTGACTTTAGCTGCTTGGGGGGTCCTCCAATGAGGAGGATTCAGCGTGAGTTCACGGAGCCTTGCTGCTCACGTCCGATCTCGCAGCGACGTCAAACCGGAAGCCTATCTGTAAGGAAATTCTAAGGGGAGATTTCCCACCTCCCCCCTGGGCTATCTAATAAGGAAAAAAAAATCCAACCTCTTGAATAGACAAGAACAACTTTACTATTAGCAATAGAAAAGCAATAAGCATACAGATATACAGATAGTATCAAATAGGCACAGGACTAATTTTAAATAAAAACAAGGTACTGAGCTCAATGGGGTGATTTTCCATATGTCCCACACAGGAGCTTGCTCAGAGCCAGCAGCTCCTACATCCATACAGTACATATACTGAGCAATTGCCTTCAACATGCAGCCCATCCAAGGCACAGTGCATATTTAAACAATCTAACTCTCCCTCCTACCTCGTAAAATGCCCAGCGTTATCTCTGCAAAAATCTCATGGGGCAGTTCTCCCCCTCTCTTCTGGGCTGCTTAATCCCCCCCCCCCAATTAATCCATGGAACAGCTTGCTTTCAGAAGTTGTGAGTGCTCCATCACTGGGAGTTTTTAAGAAGAGATTGGACAACCATTTGTCCGGAATGGTATAGGGACTCCTGCTTAAGCAGGGAGTTGGACTAGAAGACCTCCATGGTCCCTTCCAGCTCTGTTATTCTATAAATTTCTTCCTGCCTGGCTCATCTGAATCCTATCTGCTCTTCCTCTTGGTCCTCCAAGCTTCTATCCTCCCACAGCTGATTGATCTGCTGTGCAGTTTCCCCCAACAGTAAAATGGTCAGTTGCCTCTGTCTGTGTGCATTGCCCAAGTGGATACTGTACTTGTGAATCTTTGCACCTTCGGCACCTCTCTACCCTTGTTGGTTGCATGGGTGGAAACCTGCTAGCCAAAAAGCTACAGGGAGAAAAGTCTTGCTTCCTTTCTCCTTTAACTCTTATCTACTCATGGATGATCTTTTTTTCCTACCTTAAGACTTGGCTCATATTCCCTTTAGCTGTTTATGTTACCTTTTCTCCTTTTTCCTAATAACTAACTAATATTCTGTTTCTTTCTTTTTCTATCCTTGATACATCCATTTTTGTGAATGAAGGATAGATTTGTATATGCATCCAAGCTTTTTTGTTTTTATTTTTTTTCCTAATCCTTCTGATTTTGTTTCTTTCTCTCCATTCTTTGGGACAAACCCCCATTTCCTTCTAGACATTTCCCATGTTGACTTCCTGATTCAAAGCTATCCAATGAGAAGCCTTTTATTGCTATCTCTGTTTATCTTAGCATCTCCAAGGGCGATGATTCCTCTACATCTGACTCCTTCCCGTTCTAGGCCTGCACAACCAGAAACAAAACACCCATATTAATTTCCTTACTTGTCCTGGCAAACTTTTGCCACTTTGCACCAATTTTAACCCCTTTGCCTATTTTTCCACTGGGCTGTAACCAACAGGATAGCAATAGCAGTTAGACTTATATACCGCTTCATAGTGCTTTACAGCCCTCTCTAAGCGGTTTACAGAGTCAGCATATTGCCCCCAACAATCTCATTTTACCCACCTCGGAAGGATGGAAGGCTGAGTCAACCTTGAGCCGGTGAGATTTGAACTGCCGAACTGCAGCTAGCAGTCAGCTGAAGTAGCCTGCAGTACTGCACTCTAACCACTGCGCTACCTCGGCTCTCGGATAATATAGACATTTCCATTTATTTATGTATTGATCTCTTTTACCTGCAAAAGGATGTTTATCTTGGTTCTGGGCACTACAAAGAACCCCCAGAAGATTTACAGCATACATATATGCATAGAAAACTAAATGAAGTAGCAAAAGTTAAAATAAAAAGAAGGAATAGTGTTTTAACAAATCTAGAACCTCCAGTCATAACACAATGTTTAAATACCAGGTAAAAAGTATTATTTTCACTGCCCTCTGCTTATTATTACTGTTTACATGCTGCGTTTGCTATATTGACAATGTTCGTCAGTTTAACACAGGCACACGTGGAAAAATGAGCGCTTTGTGTGTGCATAAAATACCTACCTGTCCAAATGAAAGACTGTACAGTGTAATGTTTTTATTAGTTAGTGATTAGATCTGGACTTTTTATGGACCATAGCTGAGCACACACATTTCAAAAATAATTAAGCTTGAATTTGCTTCAAGATTGATGGTTTAATGCAGGTTTGTGGAAGTTTTCTATGTCATCAATGGTCTCGGGCAAGGTGCTTCCTTTGGTCTCAGGCAAAAGCAGCACTGATCCAGCAGCTATTAACCCTATGACAGCTGCAAAGAAAACATAACAAAAAACATCAGAAACCAAATTATGACATATTGTCAAGATGGACACACAATCATTTTATTTTGGATGCTTTATTTCTGCTGCATCAAAATTAACTGTACAGGTAGTCCTCAACTTACAACAGTTCATTTAGTGACCGTTCAAAGTTACAATGGCACTGAAAAAGTGACTTGTGACTGTTTTTCAGACTTACAACCATTGCAACAAGCCCATGGTCACGTGATTTACATTTGGAGGCTTGACAACTGACTCACAGATGGTTGCAGTATCCCGGAGTCGTGTGATCCCCTTTTGCGACCTTCTAACAAGCAAAGGCAATGGGGAAGCCAGATTATTATTATTATTATTATTTATTAAATTTGTATGCCGCCCAACTCCCAAGGGATTCACTTAACAACCGTGTTACTAATTTAAAAACTGCAGTGATTCACTTAACAAACATGGCAAGAAAAGTCGTAAAATGGGACAAAACTCACTTAACACATTTCTCACTTAGCAACATAAATCCTGGGCTCAATTGTGGCCGTAAGCCGAGGATTACCTGTATTAAAAATTGGGATTCTTAACTTTGTCATGCCATGGGTCCCTTTGAAAGTTCGGTGACCTCACTTGAACATCTGGCATTTCTTTTTTCATGTACAGCTCTGATTTGTGTTGAATGATCCTAAGCATTATTTCGCTAGCATGTGAAATTAAGGATAGTGTATGATTGTTTGCACACTCTATTAAGTCTTTTTTGGTAGTGGAATGTAGATTGACCTCTTCCAGTCTGTTGGCCAATATGTTGTTCTCCAGATTTGCTGGCATAGATTGGTTAGAACTTTTACTGATTTCAACTTCTGTTACTTGCCATATTTCAGTGTGCATTCCATCACTTCCTATAGCTTTCTGAATTGGTAATGACCAGAATGCTGATCTCTAAGTTCGTCTTCTAGGACTAGAGATTCTTGTAAATAGGGAATATCTTTTAAGGCATCTTGGATATTGTTATCTATACTGTACAGTGCTTCATATACTCCTTCCATCTTTGTTTGATCGCCTTTGAATTGCTTACATTACAATATGTCAGGGGTGTCAAACTGAAGGCCCGTGGGCCGGATCTGGCCCACGGGGTGCTTAAATCTGGCCCACGGGGCCGGCCTGGAAATAGCAAAGAAGCTGCCCATGGTGCCTCTGGCAGCCAAAACAGGGCACGGGGGGCCCACACGCAGTCCCCCCATGCCCCATTTTCAGCCTAGATGGCCTTGTGTAGCACTCTGCTGGCCAAAACAGGGCGCGTTTTGGCTGGCAAAGTGCTGCAGGAGGCCATCCAGACCTAAAACACGGCATGGGGGGGAGACGGGATGGACGCCTCCTGCAGCACCCTGCTGGCCAAAACACGCCCCGTTTTGCCTGGCAGAGTGCTGCAGGAGGCTGTCCAGGCCAAAAATGGGGTATGGAGGGTACGTACGTGGCCCCCCATGCCCCATTTTGGCCAGCAGGGTGCTGCAGGAGGTGTCCATCCCATCTCCCCCCCCCCAGCCGGCCCACGGAGAACTACAATGCTGATCCGGCCCCCAAAGAAATCCAGTTTGACACCCCTGCAGTATGTCCTTTGGAGTAATTCATTCAATTCAAGGTTGGAACTAGTTCAAATATCTTTTTTTTTCCCATGTCTGTTTCCATTCTTCTTCCATTCCATCCTGAATTGGTAATGATCAGTGCTGATCTAATGTCACATTCTGGTACTTGAGGTTCTTGTAAGTAGGTAATATCTTCTAAGTTACCATGGATGTTGGCATCTGTATCTGGGATGTTAATTAACAGCTCTCTGATATAACTTTATTAAGTTCCTTTTGGAGTCCCAAAGGTGCTTTTTTTTCAAGAGGTAATTGGACTTTCTGGGTTTTCTTTGAAGACGTTTCACTTTTCATCCAAGAAGCTTCTTCAGCTCGGAAAACATCTTCAAAGAAAAACCAGAAAGTCCGATTGCCTCTTGAAAAAAAGCACCTTAGGGACAACCATGACCAGGATGACTGAGAATCTCATTAGATGTTCCTTTCTGAGATTTTTCTCTTACTTGGCTTTGCTTTCTCTTCTCTTCTTGGCAATTCCCATACCTTCTTTTATTGAGTTTACTTTCTTCTCTTTCCTCATTTTTGGCAATAGCAATAGCAATAGCACTTAGACTTATATACAGTGCTTTACAGCCCTCTCTAAGTGGTTCACAGAGTCAGCATATTGCCCCCAACAATCTGGGTCCTCATTTTACCCACCTCGGAAGGATGGAAGGCTGAGTCAACCTTGAGCTGGTGAGATTTGAACCGCCGAACTGCAGCTAGCAGTCAGCTGAAGTAGCCTGCAGTACTGTACTCTAACCACTGCGCCACCTCGGCAGTCTCTTAATGACTTCTTTAAGTTCATTCCACAATTCTTTTGGTTTTCTATCAATGAGTTCAGGACTTCAAAATGACTCCTGATGTTCTCCTTGAAAATGGTTGGTATATGTTCAAGATCATATCATGGAAACTGACTGTCTTTCTTCTTCTTTAGCTTAACTTGAAATTTGCACAGGAGCAGTTTGTGATCTGTTCCACAGTCAGCACTTGGCCAAATCTTGATGCCATAAATTAACTCATCCATTTCCTTTTAGTTAATTTGATTTCTATATACTTCATCTGGTAGTGTCCACGCATAAAGACATTCTGATTATTTGAAGACCATGTTAGCTGTTTCTTTGGAGTGACATAAATAGATAAAATGGTCTTCTGCTTCATTTTGGTTTCCTAAACCATGTAATCAAACTATATTTTCCTCTTTTCTGTTTCCAACCTTGGCATTCCAATCTGTAATCACAAGCAGTGCATCTTGCCTGCATATTCTGCCAATTTATTGTATGATACAGATCTACATAGACCTAAGCCAAGTTAGGTTCAGTTGGACTGAATCCCTGGATGAATACAAAAGTGCATGATTGAGCATTAATGAACTGTAGCTGCCACAGATAGAATATTACTTACAGAAGACTATAAGAGGTAGTTCATGCCAGACCTCGGCCAATCTGTAGACTATAAATGGAGATATGATTCCACCAAAATCGCACAGGGAAGAACATACCATCAAGCCAAGGTTTCTAAAAGACAGACAGATAGAAAGATCAGATTCAATGTTATACACACACACACACACACACACACACACACACACACAGACATACAAATAAAATAAATGAATAAATGAGAAATTGTCTTATTAGAAAGCCAAGAGCCAAACCTTAATATCATTTTCATTCCCTAGAATACCTCTGACCTCCAGATAAGCCTATGAGTTTGGTGGGTGGTTGCAATCCAGTCATTTGTCTGAAAAGACACTGAGCCCTTCAGATTCCTCTTCATACAGTAAATGGATCAGAAGAGGGCATAGATGGATTAAAGAGAAATGACTACAAGTTGAACAAATACAAATTCTTCCCCACTGAATCAGTGGTGGGATTCAAATTTTTTTATTATTGGTTCTGTGGGCGTGGCTTGGTGGGCATGGCATGGCTTGGTGGGTGTGGCTTGGTGGGTGTGGCAGGGGAAGGATACTGTAAAATCTCCATTCCCTCCCCACTCCAGGGGAAGGTTACTGCAAAATCCCCATTTCCTCCCAATCAGCTGGGACTCGGGAGGCAGAGAATAGATGGGGGCGGGGCCAGTCAGAGGTGGTATTTACCGGTTCTCCAAACTACTCAAAATTTCCACTACCGGTTCTCCAGAACTGGTCAGAACCTGCTGAATCCCACCTCTGCCTGAATTCATATGTCCTGCAAAAAGTCTGGAGGAGATCTGATTTTAAGATCACCTGATTCGCTGAATAATGAGAAGTCCACCGTAGAGGTAGGTGCATGAGACATTGTTTTTAAAAATTAAAACTTTACCAATGTTTTCCTTTTCTCACTTCTTTACAGAAAAGTAAAGAGGTTCAAATTTAAAGGAACTGAAAGTGGGAGAAAGGAAAACTAACAAATTTGTTTATTTCATACGTTAGTTGCTTAACTCTTAAAGGCCTGAAGTTCAATTCCTGTTTATAGTCCTGAAATAAAGCCTTTCACAGCTACATGACAAGCTATTTCTATGTGTCACGCGCTGGCCACGCCCACCCCGGTTTAGTGAAGGGGGAAAAAGTCACGATACATCAATGACAATGATGTGACAATGATAGTTTGACACCCCTGCTCTAAGCCATCCCATGGAGTGACTGTTATACTCCCTTCTATGGCATTCCAGTTCAAAACTGCCACTATTTCTAGCCACCACCTTGTTTATTTCCCTCTTGGTGAGACCAAGGTTCCTCCCTTAGATGTGGTGAAGGCCACCATCTCATCCCCTGTATTGAGCAAAGATTCCCCTAGTTGACTTTTACCCATAGAAAAGGAGATGCCATTGGTTTTGTCCTGCCTTATCTCCAAAGTTTCTCTACTCTGGCTTGCCATGCTAATTCTATTTACGATGTTAATTCAGAGAGATAGTGCCTCAAAATTGGTGACAGTTGAATAATCAAAGATTCAGAGTTCTACATTAAGCCATTCTTTGAAGCAGCACCTACCTAAGAAATGTTGGGTACAATTCAGCATTGACAAAGCAGACCATTTCGAAAGCCATAGTAATTCCCAACCTGCCAAAGGAACCTGCAAGAATCTTTAACCAATGCATATCTGAAAAGAAAACATATGTACATAGTTTACCCAAAATAATTTATTGGAGGAAGATGATTAATACTGGTGATATAATAGATAGTCCTTATTTTGCAACCACAACAGGAATTGGGACAACTGGGAAGTGGTCGCTAAGTGAAAAATCACACGACCACAATTGTGCTCAAAATTTTACTTCAGCTTTCCTTTGTTTTACTGCATCAGAAGGATACAGCTCTAAATAGCCAGGTGAAGCTAAATGATGGGGTAGGTTCCTGGAACTCAATTCACAAGGAAGCTGGATAAATCTTATAGCCCTTTTACCCAATTCTCCCACGCTTTGAAATGCTCACCTGGCACTGGGATAATTAGCAAGAAGAGAATTAATGTTTGTATTTACATTCATTGGAGAGGAAGCAGGGGTGGGTTCTAACTTACCTCGCCGCCGGTTCGCTTCCTCCCGCGCTGCGTGGCTGCGTGGCCACGCATGCGCAGTGCCGAAAACTCGGCTTCTGCACATGCGCAGAAGCAAAAACCAGCAAAAAAATCCAAAAAAAAAAAATCCAAAAAGAAATAATCCAAAAAAAAAGATGACGGTGTCCACGGACCGGCACCAACAGAACTGGCTCTGTGACGTCACCACCAGTTTACTACTGGTTCTATAGAACCAGTGCGAACCGGGAGGAACCCACCTCTGAGAGGAAGGATTACAAGAGAGTATGCAAGCAAGCAATGGGGAATATACATCTAAAGAAATAGGGCCTACAGTTGAAAGCAGAGAGCTTAGGAGGCAAACAAAAGACTTAAGCATGAAAGTGATTAGAGTCTTATCAGTGTCAGGCAGCAGTGCAAGCCATAGAAGAATTCTAATCAATTAAGGTCACAGGTGAGCTTGTTAATTTGCCTGAGCATTTTTTAGGGATGCACTGCACTGCAGAAAAAAGCAGCTCAGGAAGAGATAGCTTGTTTAGGCAATCTCTCTACTCTGGAGGTGGGGTGGAGAAAAAACATATGTCATATATGTGGGCATTGGTAGCAAAGTTGCTTTTTTCATCACCATCATAACTGCAGATGGTCACTGTCCAAGGCAGTAACTAAATAGGGACTACCTGTGCAATTTCCCAGAGAACTAGTGGTAAAGATAAGTCCCCCTAAAGCAGGGGTGTCAAACTCTATTTCATTGAGGGCCGCACCATGTGTTTGACCTCAGAGGGGGGGGTGAGGAGGGGAGCGTGGTCAGGGTAGGCATGGCCAGGGTGTGGGTGGCCAGCTCGACATCACTCGTGTCAGGGGCACCTTTGGTGGCCAAGTGCTAAGGCAGGACTTCCCTTAGACCCTCCCTTACTCTCATTATAATCTCCTTCCTTCCTTCCTTCCTTCCTTCCTTCCTTCCTTCCTTCCTTCCTTCCTTTCTCCCCCTCCTTTCTCTTTCTCTCCTTCTGTTTCTTTCTTTCTTTCTTCTTTTTCCTTCCCTCTTCATTCTCCTTTCTTCTTCCTTCCACTAGTTTAGTGCAATTAGTGAGAAAGAGCTGTTCTCAACTTTTGGTTCTGTAAACAAGGGAAACAAAAGTCTGTTGTCTGTTCATAACTAGAAGTGTCTTGAGTTTTGGAAAGATGATATCCTTTAGAGTCCTCCCCTGTTGGGAGAATTACAGCAAATTGGGTGGAAGGGGATTTAGGCAGGAATTAGAAAAGACACTCTTAGGACATATTAATAACACATTAGCAATCAATATAGTAGGGAAGGAATAAATGGCCTGTTTCTAATCATGTCCTTTTGCACATGTCACTATCCATCTCTGAATTCAACTACTTAGAAAATCCATTTAAATATGTCCTTGTTAATTATTTATTTATTTTATTTATTTTTATTTATTTGTCAAGCATGTATATGATTACAGCAAAGTATAAACATTAATATGAGTATATAATAAGTACAAACATGGTTTTGAGTACATACAGTATTTTTCGAATACATGGGGACTTTAGGACAGGGACGGTAGGCACGCTGGTGCACTTATGCACGCCCCTTACATACCTCTTAGGAATGGGGTGAAGTCATTTAATGATATGTGTAATATGTCTGTTCAAAATACATTTCAAAAAGCTATTTGATATTCTTTTGCACTGAAAGTAAGTGTGAAATCCACCAAATAGCTTCATTCTGACCACTATATTAGCTTTGGTAAAGTGGTTCGGTCCGTTTCTATCAGAGTTCAGAAAACCTGAACCCCTCAAACCTCTTTATTCATCACCATGATCATCACCATGATTATCATCATCATCATGACCACAATCATCATCATTTTTATCCATATTTTTTCTCTTATCAAGTGACCCGCCAACTTCTTGGGTTGTTCCTCTTGATGTCCCTGCAGAAAGGCTGCTTGTGACCATCATTTTGCTAAAGTAGATTCTTGCAGCATTTTCCTCCAGGCTACCCTTGGTCAGGGCAATTAAAAAAGATGGACAGACATTATGTACTTACCATCTGGGCTGAAAGCTGTAACAAGGCAAGCAATTCCGGCCACAAGATTAGAAGCTGCCCAGGGATAACGACGGCCCACACGCTCTATGGTGACAATGAGGATGAAAGCAGCTGGAAATTCAACAAGGGTGGCATAGAAAAAATCCAGGTAAACATTTCCACCAGCAACTCCTATGTGCATAATAAGTCCTTGGTACATTATGGCACTTGTGAACCTAGGAAAAGAGGAGAAACAACAGTTAATTCGGGCTAGATTTATTGTCTAGCAAGTCTTGAAAGAATCAGTGCTCCAGATTTGACATGTCAATCCCCTTATATATTACTAATATAAGCAAGCTGATACATGATCAAGTTTCAGATGGATTCGTAACTGGCTGACCAACCGCACTCAACGTGTAGTCCTCAATGGAAATGCATCTACATGGAGGGAGGTATGCAGTGGGATACCCCAGGGCTCTGTTTTAGGCAAAGTAC
>QLTV01002425.1:1059174-1097357 GCA_003457575.1 Thermophis baileyi
CTTCCTATGTTTCTCTATCCATTCGCTCTGCTCAGGGCAACCTGCACTGACCAACTATGACATCAAAATTGCAGGTGGCCAGGCAATCAAAGTCCTTTTCTAGCATGTATCAAATGCATCACATGTAAAAGGGGTAGGAGCTTTCACACTCACCATTTTGATGTTAATCACAGCCTCTGCAGATGCACCTGACTCTTCATTTATTTATTTATTTTGCAAATTTAACCCTCTTTCATTCTTTTTCTATGACCAACTCTACATTCATTCAAACTTTTCACTCACTTTCCTTCTCGATCTACATTCATTCATACTTTTACATCCTTGACCCTATAGCTTTTTCTCTTGCTGTACATATCTCTTAAATATCTCATCATGAGATTTTGTTTTCACATTGATAAAACGTCTTATGGTCTGTTTGTAAGACTGTCAGTAGATGCAAATACAAAGCCTCCTCCCTTACACTCCAAAAACATGAGAAAATGACCCAGAACCTTGCTGCTTATATTGCCTGAGTATAATTTTCCTATTTGGAAGTAGAGTACAGGCTAGAATTCACGTGTTGTAACCTCACCTTGCATCTAATAAATATCATCAATCAGAGCTTTGAGACCTTTGTTCTTTAGATTAACCATTTCCATTTTGGATAACCGTAAGAGATGTCTGATGCCAGCTCCTACTATAGTCAACTTACTTTTATCTTTTTGCTGACATACTTTTATGTCTGTTCCATCAGATGACCAGCTCCCTTTTCTGTTGTCTGATGTTGTTCTATACCTTTGCTTTTAATTTTGTATGCTGCTCAGAGAAGTCAAGAAGTTGGAGGGCTTTAGAAATGTAAATAAGTACATAAATACTAAACTCCCACTTCTCTATAATATAGTGGAGAGAAACAAGCTCTTGAATGCAACTTTTTAGCATCGTTCAACATTCATTCCTCAGAACCGACAACATGACATTCTACCAGTATTTGCATGTCTTAAAATATTTCCATGCATTTTCCATCTTTAGTTAATCTTTTTAACAAGATATGTAAATTCATCTACTTGCTCTAGTTTTTTGTCAAGTATGTATAAATTGTAAACATTCAGTTCATCTTTATACTAGTGTTTCTCAAAGGGTGGTTCAAGGATCCCAGCAGTCCACCTAATCAATATTACTCGCCAGACTATGTTGAAAAATAATTGATTGATTATGTACCATCAAGACACTTTCAATTCCCAGGAATCACATAGATTTTTTCCATGATGATCTATCCCTAACATGTTCTTTCAAGTTTCCTAATGAAAAATAATACAATATTAAAATCCCATCAAACCATTGGGAAAAGCGGGAGTGGCAACAAATGTGTCAATTTTAGTTTTTAATGTAGTAAATATGGATAATACGGTATGAACCATACAAACGAAGTTTTTTGGGGGGTCCTACCTACCTAATTTTTAAAAGGGGAAAGGTCCTAAGGGAAAAAGTTTAAGAAACACTGCTGTATACAATTATCTAAAAGTACATGGCTTCAACCACAACAATACACGAGCACACAATAGATACAAACTTAATGTAAACCGCTCCAAACTCGACTGCAGAAAATACGACTTCAGCAACAGAGTGATCAATGCCTGGAATTCACTACCTGACTCTGTGGTTTCTTCCCCAAACCCAAAAAACTTTAACCTTAGACTGTCTACTGTCGACCTCACCCCATTCCTAAGAGGTCTGTAAGGGGCGTGCATAAGCGCACCAGCGTGCCTACCGTCCCTGTCCTACTGTCCTATTGTCCTCATCTATCTGTATTCACTTTGATTATGTTTATGTTTATACCTATACCTGCTATCTTGTACATGTTTGACAAACAAATAAATAAAATAAATAAATACATTAAATAACCAAGGACACATCAAATTACCTTGCCTTATGGCAAGCTCAGTATTGAACCATTCACTAAGCATTCAATTAATTGTTTTCCATCATATGCCATATCTTCAGTGTTGAAATTCATATTCACAAAAATATTCTATAATTTAAGCATTTTTAATTATATGTTATCTATAAATAAACAATCATGCAATTAACTTCCCTCTCACACTCATACACTTCTCAGTGAGCAAAAATCTAATCTGGACACCCCCTGATGGGGATGACATGAAGTGTCATCTGATGACTAAAGTGTCCCCTGATGACATGAAATCATAGTGCAATTCCAAACTGGGTTTATTATCACTTTTTATACTCTTGCAAGCAGAGTTCTGCTAAACATCTTGCCAGAAATGCTTAATAAACTAATTCCTCTGTAGTTTTTTGCATTCGCTCCTGTGTCTTTCTCTTAATGTTAAGGAAAAATAATGTTCCCTCAGTTGTTACCACCTATATGTTAAACAAATAGCACAAGCATCTTATGGAATCCATTTCCATATTTCAACATTTCCAGAATTATACTCAGGCATATAGTGTAATTAACATCTCTCAAATTTCTGGTGGAATCCTTTTAAAGAATAGAAACAAACAGAGCAGAATGGAACAGTTCACTGATGTTCTCCTTTGGGGTTTTTTTTTTTTTTTTTTGGCCTTTTTTTTTTTTTATTAAAAATTTTTTTTTTTTTTTTTTAAAAACAGCTTGAGGAGGCAAGTAATTTTTACTATAAGAAAATTTTACTTATATTTTTAAAAAACCTACAGAAACAAAGAAAAATTAGGAAAAGAAACAAAATGTAAAAGAGTAACAGAAAAAAAGAAAGATAAAGAAATCTAAATAAGTGACTTCCAATCTTCTTTGCAGCAGTTAAAACAGTAATTTATTTTTTTTATTTTATTGCATTAAATTTATATGCCACCCATCTCATTCTCCCGAGTGACTCTGGGCAGCTTACAATAGAATTACCATCTCCACCCTTCAGCTTCACTGACATTATTATGATTATTGGATTATTTCTGTTTACCGTGGTTAGGAAGAGATACACTATGCCTATGAAATGTCCTATCATTCATGGTAGATGCATCTTTCTGGCAGCCTGCATTCTGCTCTCTATCTCTCAGTTAAAGCCAGGGCAAGAAATCATATGATAAGTTTTGTCCTGGGGCCTTTTCATTTCAGAAGGTATGGGCAGCTGCAGAAGAATGGAGAACGGCGTAGTGCAAATGTGTAGTACACACCACCCAACGTCCATCTGTCTGCTCAAACCCACCACTGAAAGATTCAAATCCATCTAATGAGGCAGAAGTGGAAGAAGATCAGCAGATTAATGGACTGTGACAACATCCTATCACAACAGCCTACCAATGATAAGTAGGCACATGTAGTGTTTAAGACTCACCTCAAAAAAGGCAGGTACAACTTTTCCATTTTTTTTAGCAATTTCATGCACGAGTTTCATAGCTCGGGCATTCTGTCCTTGAGTGATCAGCCACCTGGGTGATTCGGGGAGGCACCTACAAAAGAACTGGAATCATTGGTCTGGTCCAGAAATGCTCATGGCAAAAAACAAGCTCATAGGGTGGGACCAGACATCTACCTTCTTCTACATGCATTAATTAACTCAGGCTTGTTGCACTTTAAAGATATAACCAATTTATTGTGGTGTAAACTGTCATGTGATACGAACAGCATTATTCCATAAAAGGAATACATCCATAGCTATGCTTATCAGGGCAGGTTAGACAGCAGTAACATAATTCAGAAGGAAATGGAGATGTAGGAGAAGCAAGCAGTGAAAATTACCTATTGTTCCTGGCTATTCACAAATCAGTTGTTGGATGCAACACAAACATTATTTTATTCTTGTAGTATGATAAGGGGCCTGGGTTTCTGTTTACTTCTTGAGAAATAGATGACTATGACTACATAATCTTGGCTTCCTTCACTCCTTTGCTCAAAGGTGATTTGTTTGAGGTCACAGGCAGCACAATCATTGAAGCTGGAGTGGCCCCTTATTGGTGACAATGCCTATTGCAGCCTCTGTTGGCTTACAGCAATAAAAATAAGCTTTGCAGGGGAGGATGTTGATACCAGATAATCATCCTTTAAGGCCATGGTTCTCAACCTGTGGTCTGTGGACCCCTGGGGGCCACGATGTCATCATAGGGGGTCCTCAAAGGCTTGAACAGGGGTGAAATCCAGCAGGTTCTGACAGGTTTTTGAGAACCAGTAGTGGAAAGAGTAGTTCGGAGAATCGGTAGCGGAAATTTTGAGTAGTTCAGAGAACTGGCAAATACCACCTCTGGCTGGCCCCAGAGTTGGGAGGGAATGGAGATTTTGCAGTATCCTTCCCCTGCCACGCCCACCAAGCCACGCCCACCAAGCCACACCACGCCCACCAAGCCACGCCCACAGAACCTGTAGTAAAAAAAATTGGATTTCACCACTGGGCTTGAAGAAATATTACGATTTAAATCTTGAGTTAAGTCTTGGGGGTCTGTGGCCATGTTCCATGGCCACAAAAAGTATTTAAAAGGTGTCTGTGGTGAAGAAAAGGTTGAGAACCACTGCTTTAAGGCAATCTCAGCACACATGCCTCTCAAAAAGGAGAATGTTTTTATTACAATAAACTCATCTCTGAGTCTATCCTTGATCACTCTAGTTCTTAGGATATCTGGTGGCAACCATAATTTAGGCTAGACTGGCTTAGTGGTTTAGTAATTTGTGAAAAAGAGCCACTAAATAGAAATAATTCACTCATATGCAGAAGAGAGGAAGATGAGTTACTGAGAATCAAGCTTACTCATTTATTAGAAATAAGCAAATAATTATGGGCCTCGTGGTGTTGTTAAATTACAGCTTCCACAATCCTTCACAATTGCCATGGTGGACATGGCTGCTAGATGTTGGAATCTAATATCACCCGGAGATTCTCCATCCCTATCCTAATTGCACTAGACCCAGTCTTTCCTTGTTCCATAATAGAATCTATTCCTTGGATATTATAGGCAAAAGACTGACTCTGAGCAAGAAGTTCTTACCAGTAGTAGAGTAAGAGAAGGAACATTGGAAGAGTAACAGCAAGTTGAAGCCACCTCCAGTTGGGAATTGCATAAGCCAAAGCATTGAGGATGAGGAGGCCAAAACCATATGCTAGTTGATAGAGAATGGCCACAGTCCTCCTGTAGCTTGGGCCAACAATTTCTGTGACTGGAAAATAAAATGAGGATTTTCGATATTAATTCTTAATTGAGAAATAGCTTATTTGTAGGCTTTGATTAGGAAGAATGCTTGTAAGCAAAAGAAACAGTGGAGAGCACATTTGTTTCAAACAATAAAAAAAAGTAATAAGGGAGATCAATTTTGAAACTGGGTGGAAATGATACATACTCTACCAATATCTACGATCTCTTTGGCCTCTCAGTGGCTTTTAATAACATTAACCATGACATCCTCCTGGGCTGTTTCTCTGGATCCAACTTAGGAGGTATAGTGCTTTAATGATTCTGCTATTTATTTGTTTGTTTATTTAAATAATTATTTAATTTGTTGCCACCCATCTCGCCATGATTTGTAAGGGATGTCTCAGAAAATAGTGCTGTAGCTTCTGTCTTATCCCTTGGTTTTGATTCATGAGGTGCCTCTAGATTCAATTTAATGCAACATTTGGATTAAATTAGTGGACGAAATCATCCAGAGATCTGGGCAGAAAAACTCAGAAAGCAGCCTAAAAAACATGCTAAACTAACAAATGAACCAACTCAGTTCATTGGGTTAAATCCACATTGTTGCAACAAGAGGTATTTGTACCCTCATTTAGCCTTTGTTCATCTGTAGCTAATTGCGATATAAATATAACCCACCAACATCTTTCTTGTTCCATGTCCCCATGAAGCTGCCATCATTCGATCCCTGGTTGTACCGAAGGTAGCTTTAACTCATACTTGGCTATTTTGGTTTTGAACTGCTGTTTTCTCCCTTTATTTCTCCAACAACATTTTTAATGTGAATATATTCTGTCATGCTTTACCAACTATTCTATACCTTATGAGATCAGATTGACTTCCGGGAACTAGGACCCAATCTCCTATTGGCCCCTTCAGGCTGGTATGGGCACACACCCTCACTTATGATTTCTGGGAACTGTTCTCTAGGGAAATTCTTGTTTGGACAGTAGGAAACATTGGGTGTTTTTTTCAATGAGCCCTCCCTCTATGCCTGCCAAGTCTCCAAGACAATTCCTGTCTTGAAGAATTGCATCAACCCAAACAGCAGCCGACCAGAGAGGAAGAGGGAAAAGAGATGGCTGCCCCTGTACCACTTCATCATACAACCTTCCCCATGTCTGCCAATTCATTGCTCTGGAACCCAGGTTTAGTGCTTTTCCAGACACTCAGATGTCAACTGGTAATCAGGCTCCTTTTGCATATGGGTTTGTGCACTTCTGGAGCAGTGCTATATCTCTATTCAGCTCTTTTTGAACCCTGAATTAGTACTTTTTGAAGACACCCATGCAAAACTCTTGCAGAAAACATATCTCTTTTTATCCCACCTCCTCATGATTGATGTATGTTTCTCCCACAGATGATAATGTTTGGTGGGAGAGGAATGTGTCCTGTAGACATTCAATAGGAACAGCACTGGTTTTTGGCATTGGGACTGTGGCAGGAACAGCACCTTTCATGCTGGTAGATCACCCTGCTGGCTCAAGACATGGATAGATTTGATTTAATCTGGTCATGAGAAGAAAACCTTTAACTTTAGTATATTAATATACATTGTAGCAAAAGTATCACAAATTAATAAGGCTGCAAAAGGTTGGCAGTTTAAGACCTAAGTGCCACATGATGGGGTGAGGTCCTGTTTTTGCCCCAGCTCCTGCCAACTTAGCCAACTAGCAGTTCAAAAGCATGCAAATCAGGGGTGGGTTCTGCTTTTCTTCCCTGCCGGTTTGCTCAGTGATGCGACGCGCGGGCGCTTCACGGGCGCTTTGCGCATGCGCAGTGCTTGAAAAAAGCTTCTGTGCATGTGCAGAAGCAAAAAACAAGATGGCAGCACCTCTGGCGCCGCTGAAAGAACCGGTTTGGGGGCGTGGCAGGCCTAGGTCGCTGCCGGTTCTAGCGACCCAGGCCACCAAGTTACTGCCGGTTCTATAGAACCGGTCCGAACCCGGAGGAACCCACCTCTGATGCAAATACTTCTTGAATAGATAAATACTTCCCACTTTGGTGAGAAGATAACAGAGTTCCATGTTCCTTGGCATATCGTCATGCTGGCCACATGACCATGGAAGTCTTCGGAAAATGCTGGCTCCCTCAACTAAGAAATGGAGATGAGAACTGCTGCCCCCTAGAATCAGACATGATTGGGCAGGGGAAACTTTTACCTTTTTTTTAATCTAATGTAAAATGATTTCTTAAAGCTTCTTTTTCCTGGAATTATTAAATGTATTCAAAACTTTAGTTTTGAGTTTCAAGAATAGGTTTGATTTATTAGAGTTGAACTTGATTACTACTAATTTAGGAAACAGTGTTAAAGATTAACTCTCTTTTTAATCTTTAAAAGAGTTAAATGGGTTCCACTAATATGTTAGATTCTGTCCTCTCGCAGAATACCAATCTGTAGGAAAGTGTCATACTTACGCAAACTGTAACCTGCCATCCAGCTGCCCTTGCTGAACAGGCCTTGGATGAAACGAAATATCACAGACCATAAGTAGTTTGGTGAGAAGGCAACAAGTACTCCAGAGATTGCAGTTACCAGGACAGAAATTAAAAGGCTTACTTTCCGTCCAAATCTGCATTAAGAGAAGCAATAGATACACATGCTCAGAAAGATACAAGGAAAATCATATGCTGAAACTCTGCTTAAGCTGCCCTAGTGGTATAGGTTGTCCTTGACTTATGACCACATTGCCCCATTTTGTGACTTTTATTGCCACAACTGTTAAGTGAATCACTAGAGTTGTTAAGTTAGTATCACAGTTGTTAAGTGAATTTGGCTTTCCCATTGACTTTCTTTCCAGAAGTTTGCAAAAAGTGACCAGATGACCCCAGGACACTCCAACTGTCATAAATATGAACCAATTGTCAAGCATCCAAATGTAAATCACGTGACCATGGGGATGCTGCAATGGTCATTTCTCACATGGTGTGAAAAATGGTCATACGTCATAACTTTGAACGGTCACTAAACAAACTGTTGTAAGTCGAGGACTACCTGTTCTGCCCTGAGTAGGAGATGGACTTGTAAGGTACCTTCCAATTCAGGGGTGGGTTCCGAAAATTTCCGCTACCACTCTGTGGGCGTGGCTTAGGGTTACGCACGCGCGCACGCTCCCCCGGTGCAATTCTGTGTCCGCGCATGCTCAGTGACTATAATCTGCCCGAAACACAGCGGAGGAGCTGATCAGCTGTGCTTCGGGCGAAGAAAAAAGCACAGCCTTCCCCCGGGGGCGGGGGGGAGGGCCCTTTCCAAAGCAGCAGCAGAGCAAAACAGCCCAAAACGTAAAAAAGCCGCCAAAAATTCCCGGGAAAAAATGGCGGCGCCCATGGACCGGCACCGACCAAGGCGGGTCCACGACGCCATCATGACGTCACCAGCGCCTCGCTACCAGTTCGGGCGACCCAGTACGAACCGGGAGGAACCCACCCCTGCTTCCAACTGTCTCATTCTATCACATTTGTTTAGCTCTTTCTAGGTTCATCATTGCTGCCTGAGTTCACACAACATCTAAACTTTAAACCCAGATTCAAATTTGCTCTGCTCATATAAAATACTCTGCCCGAATAAATTAGGCTTCTGATGATTTATAATTCATACAACCTGCTAAGATTACGACTGGCCTCCCACAACACACTGAATGCTACACTTCCCAGCCCCGTGTTAGATTAATGTAGTGTACTGAACTAAAGTTTTGAGTTACTAAGAATTTTCTTGAACACCATGAATAAAAATAGATTACGAGGTATCCATCCCTGCCTCGGCTGACAAAACCACTAGCAGAGCAGCCTTGCCTAAAGGAATAAATGTTTTTCTCCAGCAATAGTAAGCAGCCTGCATCATGTGTGTTTGATTAACAGTAGTGAATCTGAACACAAGGTGGCAATGTGCACAACAATATAAAGCATTGTAGGTCCAATTTTCTATTACCATATTTTTCGGACTATAAGATGCACCAAGAGGTAAGTAAGAAAAAAAATGTTTTTGCCCTCCCCCAGCCCCAAGGAGCACTCTGCAGACCTCCCAAACCCTCTGCGCACCCGTTTTCGCACGGGGCGGGGCTTCAGGAGGCCAAAAATGGCTGTATTTGGTGTATAAGACGCACCAACATTTCCAGAAGGTGACTTCCAGCACTGTGCAATGCGGTCGCCGTCTTTTCTTAGGGGGGGGAGAGTGCGTCTTATACTCCGAAAAATACGGTATTCTTCTCTGATGAGACTTTATACCTGCACTTTAATTTTATTTTATTTATTCACCAGGTTTAAGAATAATAAAACTTTACAAAGCCTGGAAGAGAAGGCAAAAAATATTTCAATAATCCTGATACCCATCAGTCAAAGGGACATAGTGTGATACACGTATGTGTATGTGCATGAATGTACGTTTGTTCCTCAACCACGTGTTCTTTTTTAAAGCTGTTAAGCCAGTGGTTCTCAGCTTTTCTAATGCCGTGACCCCCCTGTGACCCCCCTGCCGCGACCCCTCCACCGCCGCGACCCCCTCCCCGCCCCTTTCCCACACGGGATGAGGTGACAAAGGGGGCGTGGCACCAGGGACGAAATGCTCCCGGTTCGGGCTTGCCTGCGGGTCGCCGGACAGCTGATAGCGTCGGAAGGGGGAGACTTCGCCCGGACGCCACCATTTGGGTTCTTTTACCCTCTGTGCATGCGCAAAGCGTTCTGCGCATGCGCAGAGGATAAAAGAACCCAAATGGCGGCGTCCGGGCGGGTGGGCGAAGTCTCCCGCTTCTGTCGCTACCGGCTATCCAGCGACCCGCAGGCACAGCCGAACCGGGAGCATTTCACCCCTGCAGTGACGGTGGCACCAAGATGGCAGGCTAACACGCGCGGCGACCCCTGTGAAATGGTCGTTCGACCCCCAAAGGGGTTGCGACCCACAGGTTGAGAACCGCTGGGGGGTCGAACGACCATTTCACAGGGGTCGCCGCACGCGTTAGCCCGCCATCTTGGTGCCCCCATCACTTGCAGGGGTGAAGTGCTCCCGGTTTGGGCTTGCCTGTGGGTCACCGGACAGCTGATAGCAACAGAAGCGGGAGACTTCACCCGGATGCTGCCATTTGGGTTCTTTTACCCTCTCCGCATGCGCAAAGCATTCTGCACATGCGCAGAGGGTAAAAGAACCCAAATGGCGGCGTCCGGGCAGGTGGGCAAAGTCTCCCGCTTCTGTAGCTATCGGCTATCCGGCGACCCGCAGGCACGGCCGAACCGGGAGCATTTCACCCCTGCAGTGACGGTGGCACCAAGATGGCGGGCTAGCGCGTGCAGCGACCCCTGTGAAAAGGTCGTTTGACCCCCAAAGGGGTCGCGACCCACAGGTTGAGAACTGCTGTGTTAAGCAATGGTTTTAAAGTACAGATTAATAACTGAGGCTCCAGCAGTATTTGGCACAAGGAGAGAAAAGTCTTGCCTTAACCCCAAATCAAAATATATGTCGAAACAATTTTAACTGCATTTCCATAGGTTTAATAAAGCAATAACCTAGACTTTTAAGTGTGGGAACAGAAGTAATTCACCCTTAAATCATTACCCACAAATGGTTAAAATCCAGGAAATAATTAGGACCTTTTTTAGATTTGCGAGTACAATGGGAAAAAATTGTCACCTTAATTGCAATTCACAATTCCCACCTTATTTGGGGGGAGAGAAACAAACAATTGTAGAAACTTAGCACCCACGCCTACTAGAAGAATGAAATATTTTAGGAAATATTAAAAAGGCAAAATATTGTATTTCCCCTAAAAGAGAAATAGAAATCTTAAGGGAGACAGAAACTCAGAGCTTCAGCTCCCTGTCCCCAGCAGATATTTGGTGCCCATTGAGAAGGACTGGGCCAGCCTATCTACAAAACCAAAGACCTTCAGCTCCAGGATGATGAGATTAAGACATGACCCTCCAGGACATAATAGGATTATCTAGCAGCAGGGCTCACCTGTGGACATTGCATCACCCTCCAGGCTTCAACAAAACTTGATTCAGACAAACATGACCCCAAATGGCCCCATGGGAGTCTGACTACAGCCAATAGAATACATTCCTTGCACAGGAACAGGAAGCTCAAGGGCAAGGCCCAAGAGAGGATATAAATAACCCTCACTCTCCACTCCATGTAGTCAGCTGCACTAGGACCATGTTCTTGGTGATTCTGTTCACCATTAAACCATCTTTCCAATCAGCCTTCATGTTTCCAGTGTCTTTCTCCCTGCTTGGAACTGAACCAGATGGATATTTCTTCCAACAATATCATGACATTGAAATTCTACCATGTTGTTGCTAGATTGGTATTCATAAAGGCGATGGGCTATCTATTCCTGATCTTACAAAATGTTTGCCACAGATAGGAATACAGGGAGAGAAAGAACTATGTTAAGCACTTTCTATTATGTTTCTTTGTCACTACAAATACAAATAATATTTTCTTCTTGTTTCCAAAAAAGCAACTGGACTTTCTTGTTTTGTTCTTTGGAAATGTTTCACTTCTCATCCAATCTTCTTCTTTGCAGTATCTGGTTGTTGAGGGTCATTGAGGCCATTTGAGGGTTTTTCTGTGTCCTCAGGGTCACCTGAATCAGAGTGTAAATGGGTGTGGAACCTTCTTGGAACTGCTGAAAAGACTCCATTGTAAACAGGAGATAGGTAGGGTTGTATCCCTCCCCTTCTTGGATAAGAAGTGAAACATTTTCAAAGAAAAAAAAGTCCAGTTGCCTTTTGGGGACAAAAGCACCTTTGGGACAACCATGACCTGGATGATTGAGAATCGCCATAGATATTTTCTTCTTGCTTCTTACTCTTTTGCACTTTGCAAAAAATTGCTTATCCTGAAAGCATGCTGGCATGAATGTATATTTATTTACTTTTAAAAGTCAGATGAAAATTTGAGTATTAGGGTAAGAGTTTGAAGAAGAGAGGGATTCTATAAAGTTTTTAAAAAAGAAGAATAGAAGGATGGTGCAGCTCTGGCAGGAAATGTGACAGAAGGCACTGGGAACATTTTTAGCTTCTTAGGGCTAGGAATAGTGGAATCCCTGTTGCTTTCAGCTAAACTAACAAATCCCATTGAGAATCATACACTGGAAAACAACATAATATTCAAGAACAAAGCACCATGGAAAGAAAAGTAAATAAAGCTTTATTTTATTTATCCTCTCTTCTCCTCATCCAGAGGAAAGCGTGTCGGTTTTTTTTTACCACTGGCCTTTTTAACAAGCTTTAAACAAATTTTTAAGAAACTTAACAAGGAAAAGTTCATACAACAATACAGTACCTGCAGTTACAGTATATAAAGCAAATAAAAGGTCTTTGCAAGCCAAGATCTGAGTGCCAGATTTTAATGTCTGTTTATTCTCTCCATCAAAACCTCCCAAATATTGGAATTTTTTTGCAGATAATTCCTTGTAAGGTTATTTTCTTAAGTTGTGACTCTCCAGGCCAATTCAGAATAGTTAGCAAATATGTAAAACATCAACTCTATATGTAGATGTGTTCCAAACTTCATAAAGGTCTGTTCCTTTATATTACACTTCATCTGTAGTTGTATGTTAAGTCCATTATTCTGTTCTTTTACAATACTTCTGAAATAAATATTATAAGTAGTCTTGAATTTACCATCACAATTGGGATTGGAACTTCTGTTACAAAGTGAAGTGGCCGTTATGTAATTTAAGTGAGTTGTGCCCAAACTTTTTTGCCATTGTCATTAAGTGAATCACTGCAGTTATTAAGTGAATCATATGACTTTTAAGTGAATTCAGCTTCCCCCCTTAACTTTCTTTGTCAGAATCCAGCTGGAAAGTCACAAATGGGGATCATATAAATACATGGTAGTTGCCAGGCTCCCAAATTTTGATCTCATGACCACAGGGATGCTGAAACAGTCATAAATGCAAGGACTGGTCATAAGTCACTTTTTTCAGCACCATCGTAAGTTTGAACAATAACTAAATGAGTGGTTGTTAAGTCGAGGACTTCCTGTAATTGGAAGTCTCAAATAATTATGGACAGCAAACTGTAATAACAATATATTAGCACACCATCTAGCTTATATTTTATTTGATGTTGCAGTGTTAAAGATAAAGAGACCTAGTAAAAACATATATTTTGTACTCAGTTAAGCTTTGCTCCATAAACTCACTTAGATTATCAAATGGTCAATTCTTCAGTTTAGTTAGAAGTATAAAGTATCCAGAAATGCCCATATACACCACCTATATGGGGAGTATAAGTATAAGTGTATGTATGAGTCAGTGGTGAAATCTACTTACCTTCCCTACCGGTTCGGAAACTCGCACACGTGCACGCCCGTCACATGCGCTTTTTCACCCTCTGCGCATGCGCAGAATGCTTTGCGCATGCGCAGAGGGTTAAAAACAAGAAAATGGTGACATCCGGGCGGGTGGATGGAGCCTCACGCTGCCGCCACCGGTTCTCCGAAACACCGGCAGCTGCCGCTACTGGTACGGTACGCCCGTACCAGGCCGAACCAGTAGCATTTCACCCCTGGTATGAGTTTATACAAATACCAAGCAGAGATGAAGTTTCAGATTCAATGGCCAGGGTCTAGCATCTGGCATCCTGATGTTTGCAGGCAGCTGTGGCTGGTATCTTCAAAATGAGCACCAGCACCAGAAAACTAGACCTGGCTATTCAGCCCAAACCTCATCATTGGTTGATTGACACCAGCTATAAAAACCAATATTATACAAGTTTGTATATGCATATGCAGACATGTTCTCATAAATTGCAAAAAGCTAGCACAAGTAGAACCTATTTCCTTTGTCAAATATAATTACTTTGGTCTTTGGTATGTTACTTTTCAGAACCGTCTGCCTTGTTTCATATATTAACAGTCAGGTCCCAACTGACAATAGACAATATGCCTGAATTCATATCCTCTACCAATTCATCACCATCACAAACATTCCTTATGCTTTTATTCATAAAGACATTAAATAGACAAGGATACTTATCTAACCTCCTGTGCAATTTATGTATTGTCACACATGCTTTATTTAAATCATACACTGCATGTAATGGCATTCATCAATCAAACTTCAATTCCATACTCTCCCAAAAATTCCATACAGGTAGGCCTCGACTGACAACAGTTCATTTAGTGACCGTTCAAAGTTACAACGGTACTGAAAAAAGTGACTTATGACCATTTTTCTTACAATCACTGCGGCATCCCTGTGGTCACATGGTCAAAATTCAGATGTTTGGCAACTGAATCATATATTTATGATGGTGGAGGGGCCTTGGGGTCATACCAGTGGTGGGTTGCTACCGGTTAGGACCGGTTCGTGTGAGCCGGTGGCGGAAATTTGGCCCCATTTGCCGAACCCGTAGTGATGGCCAGCTTGCCACATCCCCGAACCGGTTCCCCGGTCGCCGCTGCTTGAAAGCGGCTGGCAATGAACCCTCTGCGCATGCGCAAAGGCTTCTGCGCATGTGCAGAGGGTCATTACCCGGATGTAACGCACGTGCACTTCCGACGCGCGCACTTCCAAACCGGTAGGGAAGGTAAGAGAAACCCAACCCTGGGTCATACAATCATCTTCTGCGACCTTCTGACAGGCAAAGTCAATGGGAAAGCCAGATTCACTTAACAATCGTGTTACTAACTTAACAACTGCAGTGATTCATTTAACAACTGTGGTAAGAAAGGTCATAAAATGGGGCAACACTCAGTTAACAAATGTTTTATTTAGCAACAGAAATTTTGGGCCCAATTGTGGGCATAAATCAAGGTCTACCTGTATTTCAAGCTTATTCATTTTACCATCTGCTTTCTCTAAATTGGCTCACTTTCTTGATCATGTTCAGACACTTCTCAGTGATCTGTTGAAGAGAAGAAATCCTTTTGGCAGAATTTCTGCCTAGGATACAGCCATGCTGTGTTTCCTACATTTCCCTGATTTTCACTCTTGCATCCTTATGTCAGAATGCTGCCTCGCACCCAGAGGTGGGTTCCTCCCGGTTCGGACCGGTTTGCCCAAACTGGTAGCGACCCGCTGGTGATGTCACAATGACATCACGGATCCGGTTCAGTCAGTGCCGGTCCGTGGGAGCCGCCATCTTTTTTTTGAATTTTTTTTTGAATTTTTTTTTGTTTTTTTTTTCTTCTGCGAATGCGCAGAAGCCGAGTTTCCGGCATTGTGCATGCGTCGCCATCTTGTTTTTGGCGGGGTTTTTTGGATTTTTTTTTGCACTGCGCATGTGTGCGCGCACGAGGCACAAGCGCGGCCATGAGGCGCGGCCACATGGCACGGAAGGAAGCGAACCGGCAGCGAGGTAAGTTAGAACCCACCCCTGCTCGCACCATTTCCAAACCTTCATCATACTAATCCTTCTGTAGTTTTGGCTTTCATGCTTCTTACTTTTCTGTTATTTTTAGGAGTAACATTTTTCAAACCAGCAGAAATAGGTGCAGGAATAAGTACACAAATACACCATCAGCTAACCACATCCATATTTCAAAATTTCTTTGATGTATGATTTTTTGCAGCCTTCCTGGCTTTCGGCATTCTCACAGCTTTTATAATTTTCCATAAAGATTTTTCTTAGTCAAAAATATTCTCAGCATTTGTTTCAACTTGATTTTTTGACATAATCACTATTATTCTGGAACCAATCTCTAAAATATTCCTTTCAGTATTGTCTCATTTCAGTTGCATCCCAAATAAATTATTCACTTATTTTTAAAACCATCCACTCTAGTGGAGGCAGTTTAGTTTTCTTCACCCACTTTCAGAACAGGTTTTTTCATTTCACCAATCCTTACTTTCCGTTATTCATATTTAGTTTTAACAAAATTGAATGATGCACCCACCTGTCCGCTATGTAGCCAGCGAATATAGATCCAACCAGAAACCCACCATTCACAGCTGACTGAAACACATCTAGTTTCCAGGAATCTCCACAAACCAAGTTAAACTGAGGAGACAAAGAAACAGAAGTAAAATTAGTTCTAATCATTAAGACAGTTAAGTTCACAGAGAAATCTACAAGGAAAGGGGAAACAGATAAAACCAAAATAAACCAGATTCGTCCCCACAACCCTCCCTGCCAATTGCTTTGCTCCAAATTTAGAAGAACAACTTCTCCAAAATGTTGTTATTTTTGGTTGTATTCCACTAAATTATTGTTGAATAGGTCAGACCTTTAGTTTTCTGCTGGGATTCAAGCAATTAGGGAAGACAAAGGAAGATACTGTTTGGCAAAATGTATGTATAAATGTATGTATGCATGCATGCATTAATTAATTAATTTGGGGTTTTTTTCTTATCTCATTTGTATTCTGCCAGAAACATATGACTCCTCCATATGGTATGACTTCTCCTCAAGAGCTGTGGTGACACAGTGGTTATAATGCCATACTGCAGGTTAACTCTGCCCACAGCCAGGAGTTTGATCCTGACCGGTTCAAGATTGACTCAGCCTTCCATCCTCCCTAAGTCGATAAAATGAGGACCAAGATTATTGGGGCCAATATGCTGACTCTGTAAACCGCTTAGAGAGGGCTGTAAAGCACTGTGAAGTGGTATATAAGTCGAAGTGTTATTGCTATTGCTATAGCTATTGGGAAATTTCACTCTACAAAGGAAACAAAAATTCTGATGTAAGCCTTGGGAAGGCCTCACATGGCCAGCAGCTGCCTTATGAAAGGCCGGACCAGGCATGCCTCACCAACTGGGTGAAGAAGATGGCAAAGGTCAGTTCGGGGCAGCAGGAATGGCAGAACGAGGGCAGTCAAAAGGGCAAAGATGGGGGGAGGTGGACATTTGAGAGGAATTGTAGTGGAAGTGAGTGCATCAGGGTAGAAGGAGCGAATCATCTAATGATGTCATGGTTCTGGTCTAACAACTGCAATGGAGACTACCAGAAATGCTGTCACTACGTGGTGCAGTCACCTGATGTTTCGCTTAATACCTGCTTTGTTTAGTGACAGAAATTGGGACTATCAGGGAAGAGGTTGCAGAAATGATATCTGGGACCCCTAATCAACGGTGGGTTGCCAACTGATTGTTCTGCAGAAAGGTTAGGCAAGACAAACAGTGCAGAACTAAACTGTAGCAAGTGAAGGCCCTCCACTCTTATCTTCTCCAGAGGAGCAAGTCACGGTCCAGGAAATAACTACCACAAGTTCAGAAAACATGTCAAAAGGATTTCAAAATGAGGAAATGACAATTCAGCATTTTTTAAATGACAAGTCCGTTTCTTCATAACTATATAGGATATGGACATCTTCCACAGTGTTGACGCTTGATTATATAACATGCATACATGTAGTCAACAAAACAGAAACATTATGGCTGTCTTTAATCCAGTTATCTATCCTGTGGGTCCTTTAATGTCATAACCAGTAAATGCTTTCTCTTCTTTGATTACTCTCCCCTTATGGATTATGAGTTTTCAGACAACTATCAAAATAGATAAGAAATGTGTTATAATGGTATATGTGAAGACATTGGGGATGGAAACAAACATGAAAAGAAAACCTCTAAACTAATTCCAACCTTGAATTCAGTGAATGACTCCAGTGAAGAGATTACAAGTAATTTAAAAGCAATCAAACAAAAATTGAAGGAGTATATTGAGGATTACAGTAGATATATCAACATCCAAGATGCCTGGAAAGATATTTCCTAGTTACAAAAACCTCTAGGACTAGAAGATGAAGTTAGATCAGCATTCTGGTCATTATCAATTTGGAAGGCTATAGGAAGAGATGGAATACCCACAGAAATATAGCAAGCAAAAGAAGAAAAGTTCTAATCAAGCTATGCTAGCAAATCTGGAGAAAATTGTGGTCAACAGTCTGAAAGAAATCAATATACAGTCCAATACAAAAAAAAAAAACCCGAATATACAAACTGTCATATAACATTCTTAATTTCACACGCTAGCAAATAATGCTTGGGTTCATCTAACACAACTTAGAGCTTCTTGAGGCCATTCACTCCCTCTCAGCATTTCCAAATCTTGTCAACAAAACTGTAGATATTAGTCCAGGCAGTCGCCGGGAGTAAACATTGAGTCAAAGGCACATGTACACATACACATGCACATGTACAAACATGGAGAGAGAGATAAATCAGTTTAGATTACAAAGTCTAACCCCTGAGCATGCATATTCTAGAATTCTCTGTAGTAGCCATGGGAAAAATGCATTTATCTTCTTGCTGAATAAATCCAAGTGGAAAAACATGACACACGGCATATATTATTAAAACAAAATCTTATATAAGATTTGAAACAACTGCAAGACCTTACCTCAGTCACAATGGACATGACTGAAGCATCATAAACCCAGCCATCTTGACACGTGGTCATGAGGAGGCTTCTATTCTCCAGACTGGTGAAGTCTTCCAGGGGATTTGTACAGCTTAGCCCACTTTCATTCCAGTTGACGTTGTACCTCATGCATTGAGGGGTGAAAGTATCCTCTTTGGATGTCCCTTTTGGAACGGTGTGATTCAGTTCGTCTTCAAGAGTCCAGCCACACCGGTTGCTTAATTCAGTCACTCCTGGAGTCCGACAACGGTGCTCTGGTATAAACCCTAGGAAAACAACTCCTACATAGACTGGGGCGAAGACAACTGAGAGAAAGCAAACGAGAAAAAAGACCCTTTTCTGGAAGAAGTCAAATTCCCCAATGTGTTCCAAAAGATCATCAAAGTCAGGCATTTTGGATGAAGGCTGAGTCAATTGCGATCCCGTATTTAATTGTACTGAGATGAGAGTTGCTTATACAAAAAGGCATTTAGCCCCAAGATAAGAGAGTTAATTTATGAATGATTAAGCCATCCATTGCAATTTTTATAGATGTTTCACCAGAGGGAAGATCATCTCAGAAAGCTTCAAATATCTTTAGCGGCTTGTTTGACTTATTTAGCAGACAACCAGGTTTGGTAATAAACTTCTATGAATTATTCCAGAAATCATGATTTCTCTGGCTTGTTGTGGGTGAAAAATCAACCGGAACCAAATGAACAATCTGAATTTATTCATCAAGGCAAATATCAGTGTGAACACCAGTAGTGCAATCAACAAACCTCTGGTGGAGAGCAAAGTCTCTTTCTCCTGCTTCCCTAGAATATTTGTCCAGCTTTGGATACTCTTGTATAATCACATACTCTGCATTCCATAGTACATTTCTTCAAATGCTGTCCCTAATTTACCCTGTAATGAATATTCTAGGAAAAACCCATCATGCGATAGACTGGCAATCTGGAGAGAGGTACAATGATTCTGTTACAATTTGACTTTCAGAGCTATTCAACAGAGCTATCAGCTACTTGTTAATACTTTAGATTAGTACAATTTTACAGTAATACTTCCATTATTATTTTTTAAAAGCCCAAACAACATATACACAAATCACATACATACTGTATAATATAGACACTGTGTAAGTGTGTATCTGTGTATACATTTGTTGTTGTTAGTTGTGAAGTCGTGTCCGACATGCACATATTTCTTAATAAGGAAGTATGTTTTAGGATCCTAATTGATTCAGGGATCTTCTAACTTCTGAACTACCTAAGTCAACAAAGACATGATGGATCTCCATTGCTTTATTTCCAACATTTTTATTTAGCACCTCCTAACAAATCTAAGTACCAGTAATACAATTTGAATTTCTACAATCAGAATCTTACTACCACAGCAGACCGTATTAATACTTTTTCCTAAAACATATCTTAATTTTTCATTAACTATTGCATAATTTAGCCCACCTCTAAAAAACTCTCCTATTTCATTTATTCATACATATATTTTAAAACAATGTTTTCCCACTTAATACCAGCTTAATATAATTTCAGGCATACTAATTAAACAGAAATATTTAAGTTATTTTAAAAATGAGTATATATCTTAATGGTTTTTCCTTACCCGATTTTCATTTAAACCCAGTTGTGGCCATGAATAATCGATACGGCAACTTTTTCACCCTTTATAAACATTTTTCAAATCTAGCAGTCAGTTTTGTGCTATTTTTCATGTAGACAATATCCAGATTGGCATATTTGTTTCTTTGACACTAATTCCACAAAATGCACCATTTGTTTGATTATTACATTTGCATCCTGTCATATCTGCCAAGATCCCCAATCATTTACAACTAAAATCCAGTGAAGTAAACAGTAAGTAAAGCAAAAGTAATAATAATAATAATAATCATGAATTGTACAGTGCCTTCATTAGATGGCATTTGCCCAAACTATATCAGTTCATTCAGAGAGTTTAGGGGAGTTGAACTGGTAGCTAAGAGCCCTGACAAAGCAGACGGCTCCCATTTATACCCTTTAAAACGTTCTCCCAAATTCTTAAAAACAGTCCTAATTCATGCTCTTGGTAGTGTAATTTGGGGAATTAAAAAAAAAAAGATTGGGGGATGCTTTAGATGCAGAAATGGGAATGATTGCTTCCTGAGGCCACCTGACCTCATTTTATTTTTTATTTTTGGAAACAAAATCAGCTATTTTGCCATAATTTTCACATCTCAGGGTATTGGGGGCTGCATAATAGTCTACAGGTTGTACACCCCTCATTCAACGTGTTAATTTTCACTTTATTCCAAGTAATGTCTTATTTAAAAAAAATGATTGTTTACCACCTAAGTTTTTTTTTATCATGAATGGTTGATAGGACTGTTAATAGAATGTCATTGGAAGTGACATCCCTTGAAAGACTGCAATCCTGTCTCCCCATAGCTGCCTTGCCTTTAAGACAAAGATACTCAGTTCTTTTAACCAATCTTCATAGGATTTTGTTTCCAAGTTCTTCACCCCTTTCACCATTCTTCTTTAGGCTGTTACGTTGCGTTTTCACTTTATAAAGTAAGAAAAAACAGAACCTCTCATTCTTTTTTTCCTCCAATTAAAGCTTTTGTTCTCAAAAACAAAACTCCAAGTAAAAATGCAGCAGTTACTGATCAGATACCATCATTTGCTATCCATGTTGAAATATAGTTCTATTAGATTAAATTGCAATATTATACATACCCGTGTTTTCCCGAAAATAAGACCCTGTCTTATATTTTTTTGAACCCTGAAATAAGCGCTTGGCCTTATTGCCATGCACTCAAAAGCCCAATTGGGCTTATTATCAGGGGATGTCTTATTTTGGGGAAAACAGGGTATGAACCTCAAATTGATCACATGTAACATGTTTATTGGAACTGTTGTGTAAAATGTATAAATGTATAATAAAATGTATGCAAATATACACATCTGTGAGAAGCAGTTTTATGTATATAATTTTGTTGTAATTGTATTTATTCTTTTCTCTTTATTATTTAGTTGTAATCATAATTTAACTGGCAAGTTAAATTTTATCTAAAACTTTATATTCTTACATTCAAAATTTCTTAGATGTAGAAAGATAACTTTTAATAAAACAGACTTGGTTAGTTAAATCTACCTTGAATCAATAAGAAAATTGACTATCTTTTGCTTCTTTTAGAGGAAAAACAAGGTTAGGCGAAAGAGAGAGAGAGAAAGATTTCTGACCTCCTGTTAGATACTTACCTGTTTGAGCAGTTTCTGATGTTCAATGGTATCAATTCCTTTCTTAAAGTGTAGATGATTTTTCGCCCTTCCACTTACTTTACACAGATACTTCTGCAACTAAACCGAAGCAATAATTTGAATTGCTTTCATTAGAAAACAGATGGCCGTAGATTTAAATCTACAGTATTTACTTCTCAACCAAGTTCTACTGTTTGGCTGAGTCAGGGAGAATTGCAGGGTCAAGGTATGAAGAGAGCTGCAATCCGGCCTGTTTGTTCATGTGTGGCGGTATGAGTGTGTATGTTCAAGAGAAGAGAGAAAGAGGGACCTTTTTTTAGTGATGTGTGAGGCTCAGCAAGCAGCAGAGATTCCTACTGGTTAAGGCGGAGGGACGATACATATTTTTGCCAATTTCACAGTCTCTGCAGCAGATCCTCCCATGCTGGGTCAGAGAGTCTGTCATAAGCCTGGAGTACATTTGTAAGAGAGCCAGAGAGAATGAAAAAGGTAAATTGGGAAAATCATCTTCCTCCCAATCTGCAGGTAGGAAAATGTCATGATTATCATTGTTGTTGCTGTCTTTTGGACACACTCAGTTCCGTCAATGTCCTTCCTAAAATTCAACTCCCCAGAATTGGATGCCATGTTTTAGACATTGCTTGACCAACACAGAATAGAAAGCAGCTATTACATCTCTTGATTTTGTTCCTGTGCTTATGATGTTGCAGCTTAGAATTGCATCTTTCAAAAAAAAAAAACACCTGAATATTATATTTAACTCGTATTCAGCTTACAAGTTATTATAATACCCAGAACCATTATTCATGTACTGCTGTCCATTATGGTTTTCTCACCTTCTGCCATCTGATTTTTCTTTCACACATGCATTTGTCCCTCTTGAAATGCACCTTGCTTTTTGCCCATTGTATGAGCTTGTCAAGGTCCTGCTGAATCTTGATATTATTCTCTGTTGTTGGCCATGCTACTTTGGTGTCATCTGCCAATTTGATAATCATGTTTTCTAACCCTCATCCAAATTATTTATGAATATTATCAGAGCCTAGAATGGAACTCGACTGGAATTCAATTCACTTCTTACTTCTGAAGTTGAGTCATTGATGTACTAAGATGATTGTTCATTTTATACCCAACTAATAGCAGTTTAGAGTCAATTTGGTACAAAGGTTAACGCACCATGCTAGAAACCAGGAGCCCGTGATTTCTGGTCCTGCCTTGGACACAACGCCAGCTGGATGACTTTGGGCCAGTCTCTCTCAGCCCTAGGAAGGGGACTATGGCAAGCCACTTCTGAAATCTTGTCAACAAAACTGCAGGAACTGGTCCAGGCAGTTGCCAGGAGTAAACACTGACTTGAAGACACACACACAAACACAACGGTAGCATTACCCAGTTCACATTTTACTCTTATCTATCAGGGTTTCATGGAAAAATGGCAAATGCACTTTGTCCACCACTTTCTGTTGGTCAGCAAAACTGGACAATCTGTTGGAAAAGAGGTCAGGTTATTTTGCGTGGAATATTTAGTTGGATTATCAGGTTCACCACAGAAATTCATTAAAGGCCTTTGACACTATTGCAAGTACCTTCTATTCTAAAAACTGTGTTTTAAAATAGATAACTACTAAAAATGCAATGTGGTACAACATAAATATAAACTGAAGACCAATAAATAGCAGATTGGCTCATACAGCCATAAGATTCACAAGCAATTAGTGTTGTCTTTCATTTATCATAGTTCCTTTTGCCATCTAGCCATAACCACAATTTTAGATTACTACCTTGTAGTCTACACTTCTGAGGGCTATCTATTAGCTCTGTTTCCAATACTTGTGCCTATTGCTTCCAAATATTTAAAGCTATACATTATTTGCTAATTTTACATTTGGGTGAATGTATGACCTTCTTAATGTTACTGCCTCTAATCTTTCTTCAATTTTTCCCTTCTTTTCAGTAAAAATAAAAAAAGATGGAAGAAACAACAGTAAGATATGAGAAGGTTATATGTGGACATTGACATCATCCAGATCTCCCATAAAATTATGTGAGTAAGGAATCATTATTGCACAAAAGAATCCTCCATACTAATAATTTATAGCATCAGCCAACCATCCTTATGATAATATATCTCATAATAGACCCATAGAATGTAACAATTATATGGGACCTTAGTGATCTAAACAAATGTAGGAATTCACTACTGTATAACCACAATGACAACAAAGTTACCTCATAAATATGGGTACAGGGATGTTCTACAGTAGCAAATCTTTTATCTTATGGCCTGGTGACCTCAGAAGTCTCCAATGTACTAATAACACTGACCTGCCACTTCCTAGATGATGACAGCCTCCTGTTTCTACTTTCAGCATTAAATCAAATATCAGAATCTAGTTGGAAGGGACCTCGGAGGTCTTCTAGTCCAGCCCCCTGCTCAAGCAGGAGATCCTATACCATTTCAGACAAGTGACTGTCCAGTCTCTTCTTAAAAACCTCCAGTGATGAAGCACCCACAAGGTCAATTGTTGTGTGAATACATAGGGATGAATCAAGAACGGTTTTTCAAATGGGAATTCTTTCAAGGGTTTTTGCAAAGGAACGTGGAAAAGAAATGGGGAAATATGTATCTCATAACATAGGCCCCAAGATAATCCCTGTTGAAAATTGACACTTACCTGCTATAGGGCCAGGCTACCTGCTTTTTCAGGTACCACTTTTTAAGTGGAAATTTATTCACTGATTTAGGATAGATTATGTGCTCTCCTAATTTCTTAAGTGGGGAAGCTGGAGAGCCAATGCTGACTATTCTAGGTTTTCTTTGGCTGGGAGAACTGCTTGTGTTATGTTTTGCAATTGCAAGTTGCTGTTGTTGTTTTATTTGAGATCAGATGGGGACTGAGAGAGGAAGAAGCTCCCATTGCATAAGCTAAACACTACTCAGCTCCCAGCAAATTTGGCCCTATAGACGTCTTCTTTTACTGTCCTCAGAAGGCTAGTAGAGACTTTGCCTCCATCACTGAGAACTATTCTTCTCTGACTAGAGTATTGTTCTGACAATGAATTTTATGAGCCAGGGTCAGAATATCAGAATTAATGAAGAAGACTTTTTAATACAGGAAAAAGTCTTGTGCAGTCTTTGCAATGAAATTGCACCACACTGTGCAAGGTACTTTATATGTAGACAACCAGTGTGGAAATATGCATTACACAACATAGGCCCAAGGGTGAGACTCTTCTTTATCATGATTGCCAAAAAATGCTGACATAGATTAGAGAAAGAGACTTAAAACAAATAGCATAAGCTTTAAAACAGACTTACCTGGTTTTTAAGTTTTTTAAAAAGAAGAGAGTCCACCCACCCACCCCAAAAAAAGAAACCACCCCACCCACCCCAATATTTTGCTCAAAAGCACAAAGAAAAATATACAACCTTGCTCTGTGCCTGATATGGTTCCCTCAATTTCTTGGTCATTGCTCCATCTCTGGGTTTTCCCCCATTTCCAACATCAAGAAGAAGTCACAGCCCATAAGGCATTGCCCATCTCTGCTGAGGGAGGATGCATTAGAACTGAGATACTGCAAAGTCACATTTCTCAGGCTTCCTCTGAAAAAGAAAAGCTGATTGAAGAGGTAGCTTGGCTTAGTAAAAATGGCTTCAGCTTGCTAAAAAGAACTAGCCTGATGCAAAGAAGCACAATTATAGCAACAGGTTGTACAGTTTGATAAAGCAGAAGGGGAACACCTAGAAAGAGTTGTGAGAACACTTATGGACATTTTGTGTGCTATGATTAGATAAGACAAAGATGGCTCTAGGTGCCAAGGGAAGGGTGCTGTTGGTATGGGACATCATTATCTGACCAAGCATTGTAAGTTGCTTCTCCTTCCTTGCCCAATGAGCAGAACAATGTATTTTCCCTCTGTGCAGTTACAATAAACTTAGCTGAAAGCAGTGAGTGGGGCCTCCACTCATTAAAAAGAGTAAGGGGCTTGTTTTTCCTCTTCATCTCCTAATGAGAAATGAGAACTGGAAGGTATATTGCCAGAGTGCTCTGGTTAAAAATTAAACCATGATTATCAATTATTTTTGCAAGGACGACACTGGGAAAGGGCAAGAACAATCTCTGTTGTATATAACCTACTGACATCTGCTACAGAGGTGCTTGGTTTTTCAAGCACCTCTTTTAAAGTAGAAATGTACTCACGGGTTTAAGAAAGATTGTATGCTCTCCTAATTTTGTAACTGGTGGAGAGCCAAAGCTGGCTGTTTTAGGTTTTCTTTGGCTGGGAGAATTGCTTGTATTATGTTTTCCATTTGCAAGTTGTTGTTTTACTTGAGATCATATGGTGATTGCGAGGTGGGGGGTGGGAGTAAGAAACTCACATTGGGTGAGCTGACTATTGCTCAACTCCCAGCAGATTTGCCCCTATAGACCTCTTCTTACTGTTCTCAGAAAGCCATTAGAAACTCCACCTCCCTCACTGAGAGCTATTGTTCTCTATCTGTCTATTGTTGCAACAATGATTTTTCCAAGCAAGGGTCAGCACTTACGTACTCTAATCACCACTTCAGACAAGCAAGCATTCTAGATCATTGAGTACAGAGAGACATTTAGAGTGTTATTAGTATCTCTATCATATCCCAGAATCCAAGTTCTTGGCAAGACTTTCTAGCAGTGCTATAAAGGGGATTTCATCATGAAATGTTAAGATGAAAATAACTGCAAATAAAGAAGCGATAACTGAAAATACAAATGCGTGACAATGGGAAGTACCGGTACATAAAGATTGACAATCCTGCTATAGAAACACACTCCATATGTAGCTGACAAAGGGGACTGTGATCCATGAAAATGCATGTAATATTTAATAATGTTAGTCTTTAAGGTGCTGCAAGATTCATACTATGATAGAATCCTAACTGGGTCACTGAATCCAACCTACAATCTATTAATGAAATTACCTGATTTTTTAAAAAAGGACGATTAACCTGGCAAAACTTGGACTTGCAAATCCACGCTGACTCCTTGTCAGAACCATACTGTTCAAGGTGAATATTTATCATATTTATATCCTGAGGCAGTGCTTGAAGGACTCTTGGAGATTCATTGCTAAATGGTCCTCAGAGGTTCATGAAAAAACAAACCAGTGGAAAAACCTTGTTTATCGAAAGAAAGTTGGAATGGGAAATATCAGATGGTTGGATGCCATTAAAAATAAATTTCAAGATTTTTTTATAATAAACATATAATTTGTAAATGTGGTAAACAGCATATGTATATGTATATGATGTATATGTATATGTATGTATATGTATATATACAAGTATGCCATATAGTGGATCAGATACCATTCATCAGTTATGGATACACCCTTTTACTTGAACAGTACTTACAATAATTCATTGTTCAAAGGAGCAACATGAGATGGATATTTTTGTTTAGATTTTGATAAAACCTATCACCTTTACCCACATGTATTTAAAAAACTGGATAAATGCACACATAACCTCACATCCCACAATTGCCTTTTGTTTCATTGGGATCTCTTTTAACTCTGAGAATTTAGAAAGAAGATATTTAACCAGAGATCTGGATAAATGCCATCCAACCCTTAGTCTTTAATTTCTCCACTGCTTCCTGTTGGATGATGTTATAAGATCAAGATTCACCCACAGGTGAATAATCAAGGAGCACAAACAACAAACAGAGGGAATTAGCTATTTCAGTCAGAAAAAAACTCATCAGAAATACCTGGATAGTGGGATGTGTTATTTTTGTATAGATAGTTGTCTAGAAACTGATGGAGTTTGCCATATGTTATGCATTTTGGATCCTATGAAATTGTGACAAATAAGTAGATTCCTTTGCAGGAAATATTTCCTGTTGCATCTATAGGTCAATGCAGATGTACATAAATGTCCATAGAGGAGCATAGCAGTAGTCTGAAAGAAGGAATGCAAGGTCAGGTTTATAACCATAAACCTCAGTTTAACCCTGAGAGGGAGGATAGCAAGAGAAATCTAAGATTGCCCTATCTAGATTCTCTTTGGTGTAATGGAGTGGGGGTGGGGGATGAGATTCTGCAAAAATAAAATATAATTCCATGAGACCTTGCAGTCTGTTTTCTGGCCTGGTCTGCCTTGAAGTCTGCCATATTCCTAATTCCTAATTCCAAACCTGATACCTTAGTGTAAATTATTGTGGTTTGAAGTCAGCAGTCTTGACAGTATCACTGAGTATAGACATGTACTGCAGTTATTAAATCCTACTTTTGTATTTAGACTGCGATTGAATTCACCCAACATGTTGTTTTGTGAGGTTGGTTAGAAAAGTTGTGGATTCACTTCAAAAAGAAAAGCTTGGAACATGCAGGGGAACAAATGTAGCATCCATTTGCAATTCCTTAAAAAGCAGCTAATTTCCCTCTCTCCATGGCTACAGAACAATCCCAGAAAAAGATATACAGGTAGTCCTCGACTTATGACCAAATTGAGCCCAAAATTTCTGTTGAGACATTTGTTAAGTTTTGCCCCATTTTACGACCTTGCCACAGTTGTTAAGAGAATCACTGCAGTTGATAAGTTGGTAACCCGTTTGTTAAGTGAACTTCGTTTCCCCATTGACTTTGCTTGTCAGAGGTCGCAAAAGGTGATCACATGACCTTGGAACACAGCAATCGTCATAAATATGAACCAGTTGCCAAGCATCCGAATTTTGATCATGTGACCATGGGGATGCTGCAAAGGTCATAACTGTGACCTTTTCAGTGACATTGTAACTTTGAACGGTCACTAAACGAACTGTTGTAAGACAAGGACTACCTGTATGCTACATGCATACCCACAGCCCTCCCAAAGAAAATTCTGGAATTCAATATCTAGTACTGCATGATCCAATTGGTCAATCTGTAGTTCAGTGCATTGGGCAAACCAAGCTTGTGTGAATAAGTTTACAGTTCGGTAGGTTGCACGAACGCAGTTAGGATGAGTCAACCTAAGATAATGTGGTGCAACTATAACATACTCTAGAAAAAATAGGTACAATACAGATTAAAATGGGGATCAATTTGTCTTGAGGCTTCTACCTACTCAAGCACTGCGCTTAAGGGGGGGGGAGCTTACAAGGTGGCTCAGTGGTTAGAGTGCAGTACTGCAGGCTACTTCTGCTGACTGCCGGCTGCCTGCAATTTGGCAGTTCAAATCTCACCAGGCTCAAGGTTGACTCAGCCTTCCATCCTTCCAAAGTCGGTAAAATGAGGACCCAAATTGTTGAGGGCAATATGCTGACTCGGTAACCGCTTAGAGAGGACTGTAAAGCACTCTGAAGCGTATATAAGTCTAGATGCTATTGCTATTACTGCAATGCATGCCAGAAGCATGCTGTTTTTAACAACCCATCTCTCTATTAGACATATGATAACTCTAAACAGTACTTACATTTAAAGGCAACTTTGCAGTTTTAAATGTAAAAGTATACCGAGTATTGCACGACAGTATGCAGATCTTCAAGTTTCCAATTCTGTACTAGTTTCAGCAGCCCCTTGTAATTGTAGTTCTGCCTTTGCAAGACTATTTTCTAAGATCTACCTTAGTGCCCTTCATGTAACTGGAGAAGTCAGCATTTTATTTACTTACTAACATTTTATGCTGACCACCTCCCAACAAATCTGCCATATCGGTATTTGAAATGAACCTTTTCATACCATCCCTCTTTCACCCATTTTAACATCATTGTGGTTCATCACTATTTTGTAAGTTATTTGCATTCTGCATTAAGGACTTTGGAAAGGTTTGGCCCTTGCTTGTTTGAAAACCCAACATAATAGACATGCGAAGGCATGAAAAAAATGTACTACACAGATTCCTACAGAAACATAATTTAATTTTTATTTATTGAAATTCTTTAAACACTTTGTTACATCAAATCCAGGTACCAAGTGGAAGCCAATCTTAAGTACTCCAACATGAACAGGACAAGATAGAAAGGAGGAATGAAGGAAGAGCCTCTGGCCAGCCTAAACTCTGGTACAGAGTTCTTAGAAACTCACGTGTTGGCCATGAGCCTCTTAAAAAGCACTAAGATGCTAAATACTGCAAGAAGAACTTGTTCCATCTTTCCCTTAAGGTTAATTGTTGCAGCATGTAACAATGATGAAGGAGGTCGGTGACGATATCCAAAGAGTTTTACCTTTCAAAGGAAATGCACCTAGTACCAAAACCTTAGTGTGCCCATGTTCTGCAAGCCTGTGGCTTTAAAGCAGTGATAAAAATTTGTAGGGCAATAAAACTGATACTCGTTTGATCTGGAATTAGTTGGCAATTTCCCAAGAAGGAAAAAAAATATTGTTTAAGCTTCTGATGAGAGACAGCATTCGGAAAAAGGTACACGTGTTTTTTCATCACAACAACAGTTGGAGAGAAAAAGCTACAAGCATTAGTATCTAACCTGAAAGGGTCTTTGGGAAAGGGCATACTCTATTATTTTTTGCCCAGCTAATGTTGAAGGATAGCACTGGGTTGCTATACCAACAGTCTTGTAAACACTGATGATCGACATTATATGACTGGTACCAAAAAACAGACTTAACATGCAAAGGACAGCCACTGCTCAAGGCTAAAGCTATAGGATTTATATCTTCCAGCTAAAACATTTTTCAAATCAAATCAAATTATTTTAATTGAATAAGATTACAGAAATCAAATATACAGGCGAATTCAAGATACAGACCAGCTCCAAGATGTACACCAAAGAAACCCAACCTAATGAGATGGGTGAATCTACAGAAGAAAATACCCTGCCTGCAGGAAGAACACATTTTTTTTTCAGTGAACCTGAGTAGTGAGAGCAATAAATATAAAGAGTGTTAAAATGCAAGTCTCACAATGAAGCGGAAAGGACTTCATTTAGATTTGAGCCCATCATTGTAAAATATGAGTGTTTCTAAAACCTTCCCAAGGGATATGTGTGAGTGTTCTAGCTAAGGAGAATTACCTTTATTTCATTCATTGAATGCTAGAAACCCAGCCGTTACCAATCATTGTAAACAACTAGGACTGACCCTTCCTCTCCTTCCCTTGAAGCAATCCCTTGCTAAAGGCATCTGCCACTCAAGTCTTCGTTTTTGGTTGGAAGTGTTTTGCTGCCCCACCTTAATATATTTAATATACATATACACATATGGAATTTTCATTAGGCACAAGTGCAGGTTAAACGTTCAACAAGTCCTCATCGCTATCATCATGGTATGATGCAATGTTCATGGAGTTCTGCATTTCTTCTTGACCAAAAGTGGGGCTGGTTTTGCTATTCTTCCTTCCGTTAGGCAGGGCAGTTTTTCCACTGCCTGAAGGCTTATGAGCTTTGTTATGATAAGGCCTTCTAGTGCTGCTCAAGCCTCTTGAATCAACATCTCTTGCTGAATGAATCTTCACCTCTGGTATTGTCAATACTTCATCCTCACTGTCCATGTCATCCACCGGAAGGGACATGAGGGTATCTGACATGGCTGCCTTTCGTGCTACGTGGCCATTTATGTGTGTTTCGTTTCCTGAACTGTGATTTGGTGTAGCTACTTCTTCCATGAGCCATTCTGTTTCATTCTCATTTACTTCTTCAGTATTTATCTGTTAAGTCCAAAGACACACAAGTAGTGAATGGTATTAAAAACATGATCATTTAGTTTACTGAAAAGCAAGGTACGTCTGATTTTGGAGAACTATATTCAGCAAAATAAGTGTTTTGCAGGTTCAATTCTTTTACTAGAGAGAATCAGGAACAAACAATGGGAAAACCTTTGCCTGAGATCTTGAAAAGCATCTGCTCAGGTTATATGGATCACTGAGCAAAGAACACAGTGCTTTATGGATCACTTCAGTGGTGCTCAAAAATCTGTGAACCCCTTTGAATGTTCAATAGTTTTGCAAAAATATGACCTAAAACGTGATGTATTCTTCACACAAGTCCTGAAACTAGATAAAGAAAGCTCAATTAAACAAATGAGTTTTACTATACTTGTTTGTGTATTTATTGAGGAAAATTATCCAAAACTACATATTTCTATGTGGCAAAAGTATGTGAAGCTCTAGGAATACAAGTTCATTTAAAGGGGAAATCAGAGTGATCGTAATCAGATGTGAATGTGGGAAGTCCTTCCTTAAAGAACAGAATTCTGGGTATCCACTATCGAAGTCTAATCTTTACAATACAGGTAACATGGAAATATGTAATAGCTAGAACAAAGGAGACTTCTGAAGTCCTCTGAAAAACAGCTGATTCTCAACAGACTAGAACAGTGGTTCTCAACCTTTCTAATGCCGCGACACTCCCCCCCCCGCCGCCGCAACCCCCTTCCCGCATGGGATGAGGTGACAAAGGGGGCGTGGCACCAGGGGCGAAATGCTCCAGGTTCGGGCTTGCCTGCAGGTCGTCGGACAGCTGATAGCATCGGAAGCGGGAGACTTCGCCCGGACGCCGCCATTTGGGTTCTTTTACCCTCTGCGCATACGCAAAGCATTCTGCGCATGCGCAGAGGGTAGAAGAACCCAAATGGCGCCGTCCGGGCTACCAGCTGTCCGGCGACCCGCAGGCATGGTTGAACCGGGACCTTTTCACCCCTGCAGTGACGGTGGCACCAAGATGGCGGGCTAATGCGCGCGGCGACCCCTGTGAAATGGTCGTTCGACCCCCAAAGGGGTCGCGACCCACAGGTTGAGAACCGCTAGACTAGAAGAGGTTACAAAGCTATTTCCAAAGGATTTGGACTCCGGTAAAGCAGATTGTGTACAAATGGAGGCAACTCAACTCTATACTTACCCTCCCCAGGAGTGTTTGATCCACTAAGGTCACACCAAGAGCAAGGTGTATAATATACTGGAAGCTTCCAAAGAACCCCAGGGTAATGTTTTAGAAACTGAGGGTCTCTCTTGCATTGATAAATGGCAGCGTTCATGAAACCATCATCAAGAGAACAATGAAGAATAATGGTGTGCATGGCAGGATTGCAAGGAGAAAATCACTTCTCTCCAAAAAGAATATTGCTGCCCATCTACAGTTTGCAGAAGACCTGAATATGACAGAAAGCTATTGGAAGAACGTTCTGTGGATGGATGAGACCAAAACAGATGGGGGTTTTTTGGGGGGTTTTTTTTTTGCCTTGAATGAAAAACATTCTGTTGGTGAAATGCAAACACTGCATTCCAGCACAAGAACCTTGTCTCATCTGTGAAACACAGTGATGGCAATATCATGGTTTGGGCCTGCTTTGTTGCTTTTTGACTAGGATGTCTTGCCATTATTGTTGGAACTATAAATTCTGAATTATTGTGTGCCCAATTCTAGAGGAAAATGTAAGGATATGTGTCCCAGAATTGAAAGTTAAGAGAAAGTGGATCATGCAGCACGACAACAGCTGAAAACACACAAGTCATAAAACCAAAGAATGATTAAATCAAAAGAAAGTTAATGTATTGAAATGGGGGGGGTCACGGGGGGGTCACACCATTAGAAAGGTTGAGAACCACTGCCCTAAGGGCCACCAGTTCCACAATGTGATCTAGAGGAATATGCTGTAAACCTCTACACCTTTTCTTGCAAAAGTCTGGCTGCTTCTCCATTTGGCCCTTATTCCTTTGAAATGACACACAGCCATGCTTTCAATATTTTCCCACAACTGTTCAAACATGAAGCTTTGGAGGAATGGAAATATTTTTATACAGTTCTTTCAAATACTGAACAATAGCCGAAAATCTCAACTGAAAGCTATCAATGAAGAATGCTTAGTGAACGTAGGGCAGATTTTTTTTTTTTTTAGTTTGTAAAATTCACCCAGTTATTTATACTTCATGCTTATGTATAATTAAGTAGCACTGATTTTAAACAGGATATAGCTCTGCACACAGTATACTTATGATTATAATACAGAGCTGTAAGCAGAATATTTGATGCACTTATATAATAAAATACCTTAGTATATTTATAAGAAACATTTGATGATCTCCGACAGCAGTTGACTATCTTCTGCTTCATAGATTCTCTACGAAATAAAAAATTAATGTTATACACTTTATATTCTGAGGTAACGTAAGTTTGGGTGTCTTTTCAATAAAACAAGCCATTATCAAGTTGCAAATGAAAGTGGGAAAGGGGGATACCATGTTTGAAAAAAATAAAAAAGAAAGAAAGCCCACATGTCAAGGACTAGCACTGCAGGCTTTGAAGAGGACCCTGATGGCAGACTAGAGGCAGGAGGCAGTTTGGTTACAGTGGATGACAAAAGTGGGAATGAGATGCTACTAGTAGCAGTTTTGACATCAATAGCAATTTCTAAAGATGCCTATAGACATTAGCTCTTTCAAAAACACTTGTGCTTGATTTTAAAGAAACGAGGCATGGTCTGATATCAGAATATTGACCAGAACTATTTGTTGTGTGTTACTACTAGAGCCGTGGTGGCACTGTGGTTAGAATGCAGTATTGCAGGCTAATTCTGCTCACTGCCAGCAGTTTGACAGTTTGAATCTCACCGTCTCGAAGTTGACTCAGCCTTCCATCCTTCCAAGGTCAGTAAAATGAGGACCCAGATTATTGGGGGCAATATGCTGACTCTGTAAACAGCTTAGAGAGGGCTGTAAATCACTGTGAAGCGGTATATAAGTCTAAGTGCTATTGCCATTGCTACTATCCTATAAGAATAGTAATATGTTTAATGAAGAAACAGTTCTGGCACAGTTTTATGGGTGTTGGACATGTTGTTTTCAGTGATACTCCAAGCTTTCTGGCTTTAAAACGTTTCCAAAATGTTATATTGGTGAGTTATTGCAAAAGCAAAAATCTGAGCATTGTCTTTTGTCCTACCTTCTTTCTTTTTTGTAAAGTAACAGGATCACAAGGCATGCTGTGAGAATCACAAGGAGTAAACTCAATAGTGCTCCAACTGCTTGGCTTCTTCCTGAAAGGCCTTTAGAAAAATCTTCCTCATACTTTCCATCATTTGTTGTTTCAGAGCTACTGCAAATGATTAAAGAAATGGGAATTTGAATTCAAAAGGTATCATCTGTTCTGCAAAAGCAGCTCTCCACATATTATTTGTTCTCTCTATTCTGTTGCAGCTCTTCCTGCCCACTAGAATGGGTCTCTTTGACCCTTGGAAAGGTTTGGTGCAGAGAAGAGGAGACAAGTTAGCCTCACTCTGAGTACATATTTCTATTGTATTTCCCTGGACTCAGTTCATAAATGACCCTTGCAAACTTTTAATTAAATTCAATAATATCCAAAAACTTTGCTAAATTCTGAAACAAGAGGTGAAGGTTGTATTTGGAAATGATTAACAACCACATTCAAATACATTCCTGGAAATGGAATAAGCTATAATTATAAGTACTTTTCAAAAATTAATTATTTTAATCCTCCCATTTCAAAGCAGATTAATCAACTTCCAACCAAACAAGCAAAATTTCCCAGCACTGTTTTTTTTTCCAATATAGCTGCAGTCAGTTATCTATTCAATTCTCCAAGTCCAAAAGGGTGCTACGGTTATTGCCATATACATAACTCTTGAGTGACTACTATTTGAATTCATGTTAGGTATGTTATATTTCACTTTATTCTTCATGATGGTCACATTTGGGTCAAACACCTGGAAAAGGCAACATCCATTACATCAATCCTTCAGGTTTAGTAACAAAAAATAGAATTGCTCAACTCAGCAATGGACTGGATGAGGATGAAAAAACCTGAAATTTAATTCAGGTAATACTGCGGTTTGGGGAAGGGGATTCAATCTGTTTTCATGGGATTGCATTTCTCTCAATATATTTATAGCTGAATGTAATCTCTGATCTAGACTAAATTTGTCCAGAAGAAGCTGTAGCTTGAAGTAAACATCTGGACAAATTTAATCTAATAAAGATGATTGATGATCTGCTCAGATCTCACTAATACTTTTGTACTTTTTTGCACTTTAAAACTCCTAAAACTAAAACTGTGATAGCTACCGTACTTTTCGGAGTATAAGACGCACTCCCCCCCCCCAAAAGAGGGTGGAAATGTTGGTGCGTCTTATACACCGAATACAGCCATTTTTGGCCTCCTTAAGCCCTGCCCCGCGCAAAAACGGGGTGCGCAGAGGGTTTGGGAGGTCTGCAGAGTGCTCCTGGGGGCTGGGGGAGGGCAAAAATGCCCCCATTTTTGCAAAAAACAGGCAAAAAACGGCCCATTTTTCACAAAAATGGGGTGGGTTTGGGAGGTCTGCAGAGTGCTCCTGGGGGCTGGGGGAGGGCAAACACTTTTTTTTTCTTACTTACCTCTTCGAAATCTTGGTGCGTCTTATACATCGGTGCGTCTTATAGTCCGAAAAATACGGTATATCACACACACATAATTTGAGAAGAGGAAAGACATTTCTAGGTTTAGCTCCAGTTAGCTTTAATAATCCTAGGTTGAGACAGTATGCACTGTATAGAACTTTTGTGATCTATTTATTTACTCAATTTTAGAGACTGCTAGACTCCAGAATGACTTTGGGTAGCTTACAATTAAAAAACAGAAAAACAAACATGGTAACAAGAATTATTCTCATGAAATTTACTTACACCAACTGGCAAACCGCCGAGGTGTACCAGGTGAATAAGTACTGGCAGTCCATTGATTCATGAAGAAATTTTGGGATGCCTTCTTCAGCATCTTTATCACAGTGGAAGACAATAGTTGAGGAGGCAGATTTTTTGGAATCTCTGCCACATGCGGAGTCAGAGAAGAACACAAGATCCAAAACATCATCTGAAAAAAAGAAGAAAAAATAAAAAAAATTCACAATCAATTGTTGGTTGTGGATATTTTGTGGATATCTCAGAAGAGACATTCCCTAGTTTCTTGGGCTGTTAAGGTGACAGGGAAGAAATGAACTTTCAGTCTTGCAGGTTTCCACCAAGATACAACAGCTGGTCTACTTCCCCACTGTGTGCCTACTTATTCTGTTGTAAATCCTTCCTCTCCAATCTCTTTCTCTGCCAGAGAGGGAAGAGGAAGTAAAAAATGGGGCCAAGCACAGGAGCAATTGCCTATTTAAAAAAAAACCACTCCCCCCTTCCCCCCCCCAACAGAGATTGCTTAAACAAGCAACTGGGGTGGGGGGGGGAGGGGAGGAAACCCAATCAATTTCTGTGGGCAATCTCTCCTGTGCCTGACTATTATTTTTCGACAACTCCTCCCTTGTATTTCTTTCTATGTGCCTTACTCCCTTCTTCTCCAAGTTCTCCTGCAAGCAGGAGGGGAGAAAGATCAAGCACAGAACAAGGCATACTAACTGTAAAGGCAATCACACGACTGAGGGACACTGTGAAGGTTGTAAATATAGGCACTGGTCCTAAAGTTACTTTTTTCAGCGCCATCCTAACTGAATGGTCACTTAGCAGTTGCTAAGTGAGGACTACTTGTTCTTATTTATACAGAAAAGTTGCTAAATTCTCGCTTAGTAAATAATGTTCTTACTTTAGTTTCCTTCTTGCCTCTCACGGAGGTGAGCTGGCAAGTTTACACATTAAGTTTCCATTCGTGTAATGACTGGAAGGAAAAGAGGCGAGTACACAAAGATTGGTCTTTTTTGTTTTCCCACATTTGCTCTCTAGCTACCCAGTTTAGGAAAATGAAAAATGGGATCTATATGTGTTAAAAAATCATTTTTTCCCCCAACCATTCTCCTCTCAAAAAGCAAGAGAAGATGCAGTGAAAACAAATACTGTATATCCAACAACTTACCCTTCACCCTGCTCTTCTGTTATTGAGTATCACCTTTTCAGTTGTTCTGTAACTTGGAAAAGCAATAGAGCAGGGGTGAAATGCTCCCGGTTCGGGCGTGCCTGCCGGTCGTCATATCGCTACTGGCTCTCCTACGACCGGCAGGCACGCCCGAACCAGGAGCATTTCACCCCTGCAATAGAGGGATGACAGAGGAACACTAAGGGGGAAGTGTAACTCTCTCTCTCCCCCTTCTCTCTATATATATAGGGGGGGGGGAGCCTAAACATATATATAGGGACAAGCAGAAATAAGAAGCCACTTTATCTTCACTCCCTGGGATAGGAAAAGGTCGGAATCAAAATCCCAAAGGTGCTTTTTCAAGAGGCAACTGGACTTTCTGGTTTTTCTTTGAAGACGTTTCGCTTCTCATCCAAGAAGCTTTTTCAGCTCTCTTGAGAAGAGAAATGACTTCAAAGAAAAACCAGAAAGTCCAGTTGCCTCTTGAAAAAGCACCTTTGGGACAACCATGACCCAGATGACTGAGAATAAGGGGCGTGCATAAGCACACCAACGTGCCTACCGTCCCTGTCCTACTGTCCCCATTTATTCGTATCCATATCCATATCCTGTATTCATAATTATACTTATATCTGTTATCTTATACATGTTTGACAAATAAAATAAAGTAAAAAAATAAATACTTCTGGAGACTTGTGCTTTTGCTTTGGTTCAGTTCCTAAGTGCATTTTAAAATGTTTGTAGTAATCTTGTA
>QLTV01002425.1:1097478-1108362 GCA_003457575.1 Thermophis baileyi
CGCAAAAAGCAAGAGAAGATGCAGTGAAAACAAATACTGTATATCCAACAACTTACCCTTCACCCTGCTCTTCTGTTATTGAGTATCACCTTTTCAGTTGTTCTGTAACTTGGAAAAGCAATAGAGCAGGGGTGAAATGCTCCCGGTTCGGGCGTGCCTGCCGGTCGTCGGACAGCCAGTAGCAACGGCAGCGCTAGGCTTCGCCCAGACGCCCAGATGCCGTCATTTGGGTTCTTTTACCCTCTGCGCATGCGCAAAGCGTTCTGCGCATGCACAGAGGGTAAAAGCACCCAAATGGCGGCATCCGGGCGGGTGGGCAAAGCCTAGCACTGCTATCGCTACTGGCTCTCCTACGACCGGCAGGCACGCCCGAACCAGGAGCATTTCACCCCTGCAATAGAGGGATGACAGAGGAACACTAAGGGGGAAGTGTAACTCTCTCTCTCCCCCTTCTCTCTATATATATAGGGGGGGGGAGCCTAAACATATATATAGGGACAAGCAGAAATAAGAAGCCACTTTATCTTCACTCCCTGGGATAGGAAAAGGTCGGAATCAAAATCCCAAAGGTGCTTTTTCANNAACTGGACTTTCTGGTTTTTCTTTGAAGACGTTTCGCTTCTCATCCAAGAAGCTTTTTCAGCTCTCTTGAGAAGAGAAATGACTTCAAAGAAAAACCAGAAAGTCCAGTTGCCTCTTGAAAAAGCACCTTTGGGACAACCATGACCCAGATGACTGAGAATAAGGGGCGTGCATAAGCACACCAACGTGCCTACCGTCCCTGTCCTACTGTCCCCATTTATTCGTATCCATATCCATATCCTGTATTCATAATCATGTTTATACTTATATCTGTTATCTTATACGTTTGACTAAACAAACAAACAAACAAACAAACAAACAAACTCCCATAGACAGTCAGAATCAAAGAATCCCCATGTCCAAAAAATAGGACTGTTCACAAATTCTTAATGCCTCTCAATTTGCCTAAGCAGCCAAGAAAGGGCATATGCTAACACCTGGAGGGACAAGAAGATAAATTGACATCCTTCAGAGTTGGAAATGACTGACAGGTTAATAGCATTATTCAGTTCTGCTCACAGGAATGGAAACCAAGAAGGTGAATTTGGACACTTTAGGAAATCAACAAGGAGAGAGAATAAAAAAAGAAAATACACTGATATTGAGGCATCAGTATAATTATAACAAATAAGTAGATGATGGGGATGTGCAAAATGATTTTTTAATATATCTTTTATTAAATTTATATGGCTTCCCTCTCACACAAAAGTTACTGGGTAGACTAATGCCCAAATAATTCTAGCCACAAAACAGCTACCGTTGGCTAGTTCTTTCCTCAATTATATGGAATGAAATGTGATTGTTTCCTTCGAGATACACATTGAAATGTGTCCTTCTGAATAGAATTGTTGAGAGGGGAAGGTGAGGATGGGGAAAAAAAAAAATCTCCCAAAATCAGACTTTAGGAGAGCCATAAAAATGTGGCTTTTTAAGAAAGCCCTAAAGCAGGGGTGTCAAACCCGCTCCCATCGTGGACCGCATCGTGACGTATCATGATGTTTTTTGCCTTTGCTCAGCCGGGGTGGGCGTGGCCTGTGCAGGCCATATCCGGCCTGCAGGCCACCAGTTTGACAGGCCTGCCCTAAAGGATCAGAGCACCTGCCTAGGATTGTGTTTGGATGACTAGGTATAGCCTTTTTTTTTTTTTAAATTGAAGGGTGGCAAAAAGGATAAGAAGGAAATACACTGGGAAGATTGAGGATGGGCATGCGGGTGAGATATCTGATTATGGGACATGGTTACATTCTGGGGCTGATACCTCAGCAGACATGGGGGCAGGTGGTGATGGTGGTGGAGAGACACAACATAGCAGACTTGCCCTACTTGCTCAGTAAAATCACTTTGGAATCACTCTGGATTTCAACAGATGATTTAGAAGAAACTAGGAATAAGCAAAACATTCTAGATTTCATTTTTAGTGAACGCTGGAATAGTTTAACAGAACTTCCAATGCAATTTGTTTAGTTTGGGTTTCTATTTTGCACATAACCCAGGTTGTCATCATCCCTAGCAAGTCACTACTTACCTTGAATATAATAGTGAGCATTTTTTGATGATCCAACTCTACGAGTACGTGTATCTGATATTTTAACTTGACAGATGTTAGCTCCCATACACTTTGGATTCTTTGAATCAGTGATAGAAGAAAGCTGAATCTCATAAATGTATCTGTCACCATTTGTTCTGAAATCTCCTGATGCATTGTATAATCTGAAACAAAAATAAAAATAAAAATACATAACACACACACATATACAGAGTAATGATACAGAAATAACCAGAGCTAAGACAAAAAACTTTGGAAGCACCTCTTTTCACCTAGCTAATTACTATTATTCTCTATTCAAAGGAACCTATTTTAATTCACCTAAAATTTCAAGTTTAGTTCCATCTAGCAAGGGACTTTCCTCACCCATTTCCAAGCGATCTACAATTCCTCAATTTTCATTTTACCTGAATGCTATATAGGTAGTCTTCAACTTACAACCATTCGTTTAGTGACTGTTCAAAGTTACAATGGCATTGAAAAAAATGACTTATGACTGTTTTTCACACTTTACAACCATTGCAACATCCCTAAGGTCATGTTATCAAAATTTGGATGCTTGGCAACTCTTATATTTATGATAATTACAGCATCCCGGGGGGTCACATAATCACCTTTTATGATCTTCTGATGAGCAAAATCAATGGGGAAGGCAGATTAACCTAACAACGGTATTAGCTTAACAATTTCAGTGGTTCATTTAACAACTGTGGCAAGAAAGCTTGTAAAATGGAGCAAAACTCACTTAACAAATTTCCATTGTATAGCAATGGAAATTTTGGGCTCAACTGTGGTCGTAAGTCGAGGACTACCTGTACCCATCTTCACTATTATTTATGAAAACCACAGGTATAATGCACAAGAATACACAGTTGGGTTGGAGAAAATATTTTGTTCAAATGTCCTTCATTCTAGAACTACCGTATTTTTCGGAGTATAAGACGCACTGGAGTATAAGATGCACCTTAGTTTTGGGGGAGGAAAACAAGAAAAAAAAATCTGCCTCTGCCTCCCAGCAAACAGCAAACAGTACAGATGATATACACTGTTTGCTGTGTATTTCTGTGCATGTGTGCCTGACCCATAGAAATAGCAAAGAATTGGAGAAATGTACATTATGGCAGTATATTAATGCCAGAAAGTTTTCTTAAATGTAGTCACACTAACTCCTCTCAATTATTTAAATAGATCTACTCCAAACATGACTTAAGTCAGGGTTTAACTCAGCTGCCTTATTTTAATACTAAAACAGGACACTGTTACATTTCAGATTATTACTTGTACAGATGCTGTTAAAATTGATGTGGCTTTCTTGAAGTATACATTATTCTCTGCTATTTAAAAGAAGATACAATAGCACTGGGCCTCTTCAGATCAAGCATTTATTTTAAAAAGCTTCTTCATTTTGTTAAGTTGTCTAGAACAATAATAAAGCAGTCTTTAAAAAATAAGTCTAATAATTTGAACATTCTATAGACATTTATAGTTATTGACTTACCTCCTAATCAGTTCCTTATGCTACTCAGGCTCTGCACTGTTTGCTGCAAGGAGGTAAATTGCTGGGAGGCAAAGGCCAAAGGGTGGGGGTGGTGGGTGGGGCTACATTTGGTGTATAAGACGCACCCAAGTTTTCATCCTCTTTTTGGGAGTAAAAAGGTGCATCTTATACTCCGAAAAATATGGTAGTTTTTACTTTTAATGACAGGCATGGGGATAAATTTAAATAATAGGGGTAAATTTAAAGTTATATATTTATCATAGCTTTATAATATATCTACAATAAATACTTTCCTAAAGATTGAAAAATCTACCATATCTCTCTTGCATCAATCTACCCCATATACACAAATTTGCTACTGTACCTGCTGGAGCAGAATTTACTTCTGTTCTATGGATTTACTTACTAGTCTATGGATTTATGTTGCACTAAGAGAATCTTTAAAAAAAAAAATCCAACAGATTAAGATGAATCTGTCTCTGTGAGAAAATGGAGTTTGTTTTTCAATATGCACACATAACTATGTAACAGTATAATTATCTATTTAACTTACATAAATAAGCCATAGAGATGCAAAATTAGTTAATTCCTTAAGAAATGTATTAACCCATACACCAAATACCAAACTTTAGTTCTTAAATGACCCTTCTTATAAAGTGGTCAGTACATCCACCCAGATTTAAAAGTTATTGCATCGCTTAAAAGAAAAAAATCCAGACTAATGGTTATGATCTGAAATTTCGTATTTCTAGAAGTGGTAGGTAAGACATTTTGCTCTGTTCAGTTCACCTACCAGTTTTTCACTAAACCAATTGGCAACTAAAAAGCAGATCATTAAGAGTCTTCTCCTGGTCTCTTATAAGTATTAAAAAAAATTAACTTACTTGTAATAAATATTACCCAAACTGAAATTCTTTCCTGTCTGTGGATTTATAACTGTGCCATTCTCTATCTTTACTTCTTGAGGTTTCACAGCACAAGCAGCCCGAGTTTCCCAGGTAATATAATAGGCACAATTTTCTTCATCAATCCTAAGAGGAAGCATTTGGGAAATTAACAGCAGAGGCAGAAATAGCATGACAATAAAGACTAGGAGGTAGAGAAATAAAATTTGCTATTTATCTTTACTATTGTGTGGATGTGATGGTTGGATTTACACATTTCACTGAACTTAAATCAAGCACACATTTTCCCGAGTTCCATTATGGTCATTCTACTTCATAATTTCATGTTCTTTGTGAACCTAGCCAATTGGGTTTATTCAATAAAGTTTAAACAAAAAAACAAAAAAACAAAAAAACTTTTTCTGCTGTGTAAATCAGAATGCAATTATGCAAAGAGTTTCAGTTTTAAAGAATTACTTCAACACTTCTCTACAGCCATAAGAGGCAAAGGTTTATAAATCACCCATTTAGAACAGATGGTTTTATCTAGTAATCCAATGTAAGCCTTTAGAGAATTTGATCTTAAAATAGGCATGCTGCCAAGAAAAAAAAAAAGGGGGGGGGACCCTTCTCTCTTATTTCTTCCACGTTGCCTCATAACTATCTGAGCAGAATGTTTTAGAGTGTAAAAACACAGAATTATATTATTGCATAAGGAGGATATGTATGTGTGTTTCTGCATATGTACATACAGTATGTTACATCTATCAGCTCAAGGTCTGCAGCTGGCTTTCAGCAGACATGCTCAAAAAATGGAAGAATTAGAACCAAAACTAGACTGGAACATAGATTTTATTTTCATTGGCACTGTTAGCATAACAATTATTTTATTTCTACTATTTAATTTGGTGATTAGTGTAGATCACTCTTCCACACCACATATTGGTCTTTCTCAACATTCATTCACTCATTTTATTGACTTCATTTGTATGGCCATATTGTGGCTGATTAGGAGTTACTGAAATATACAGAACACACTAGATCAAAGAAAGCTTCCCTAAAAGCCTAAATGATGCCATGTGCATACTATATACCTTGATAAAAGCAGAGGTGGCCTTTGTTATGCCATAAAAAAGAAATCATCCATGCACCTCCTTACCTGTTGAATCTTGGCAACCCAACAGTTTTTCCACATTTCAACTCTATGACCGTTGTTGCCTTTTTGTTCCTCTGTGGACATTCATGACCATTGGAGTAGCTGACAAGAACTTTGTCACCTGAAATAAAGCACCAGGTTTTATTAAAAGCAAAATGAGATTCTGAATCTAAAGCAATGCTGTGAAGGTGTCTCCCCCACCCCACAAATGAATTTAACTAGGTGCTATTTGTGAGGTTTTTTAAAAATTAAAATTCTTTCTTTATGACTTGGCATTAGTAATTATTTCCTTCATTAAAAATGATTGGTTATATCTTCAAAGGCTAATATTTTATAGCTGGGACATATGAATATATTTAGTATATGTCCATATTTTGATTTCATAGATTGATATCAATACTTTTGCAAAATTAAAAATATTTTGTTCCAACAACTGTTTGAATTTTAAAAAATAGCTGACCCATGTAAGCACTGAGCACCAGGAGGTTTCTTTCTATTTCCACATCTACAGACTCTTTCTAGAAGAACATCACTTTATTTAAGGGGAATTGCATGGATGTAATGGATAATACCTATTAGCATTAGGGTTAAATTAAACCTAAGGATAACTCAAGAGTGGAACCCACTGTTGCAGATCAACACATAGCTTGCAGCTGCCACCAATAGGCTTCCAGGCCCCATTTTAAGTGCTGGTTATCACCATAAGACTATTCAAGGAGTGATCAGTTCACATTAGGGACCTCCTTACCCACTCATCATCTACAAACATCTACAGAGTATCTGCTTAAGTTCCTTTCCCTGCAAAGAATATGGACACAGGCTAGAAAACAGACTTTCTCTATGATTCTTTCCACTTGGTGAAACAAAAGTGCACTCAGCACCTTCATTCTGGCATCCTGGATGGCACTAAACACCTTATCGTTTTTTACTGAACATTTAGATCCTAGCAAATGAACATTGGGACACTTTAACATGCAAAGCTAACAATTCTGCTTTTAGTTATGTCTTAAGTATTTGTTAATAATGTAGGACCAACTTAATCGTTTTATCACGATTTTACTGTATACCACCCGGATTTGTTTGCATGGGAGTACAAAATGGTGCAAGGCAAATAATAAATAAAAGTTAACAAATTAAGGCTATTTTCACTTTCCCCTGCATAAAATAGCAGGGGACACCAAAGAGACATACCTGTAACATTAAGTTTTTGCGTATGAACTAATCCCAGAACTTGGACAGCACCATTCTGATTTCGTCGGCAAACACTTGCCCTGTCAGGACAGCCTGAGGGTCCTTCATGGACTCTCTGACAAAGGTTCATGTAGTAACTAAATCCAAGAAGGAAAAGACGGTCATTTCAGCAGACCTCCCATCAGTTTAATAATTATTTAAAGCATCAATACTCAACCTTTCACTCAAAGGTTTTTTTTTAAACACAATCAATATAGGACCCCAATAAGGACCATCTTACTTTTTTTTTTTTTTTTATTTCCAAGAACATGAAATGGAATGTTGTCTATCTATGACAACCAATTTATGTAAGGTAACTTGACTGAAAGAATTTTCCAAAAGTTCTTCTATAAACTTCAAAGATCTTTTTACAATTTTTTACCATCTGGCAATTTCTTAAGTGATAGTCAATCTAAACACAGTATTCCAATGATTCTAGATTATTCAACAGAGCAAAGCTGAGTGATCAAATATCAAATATTTCTAGTAAAGATGTACCCCCTTTTAATTAGTAAGCACCCTGCATTTCCCTTTGATGTACATTTTCCTTCAATCAGTCCCTTGACTGAAAAAAACAGGACTACAAAACTTGATTTAAGCACTGCCTAATCTTAGTCACTTTCCTGAGACTTAGGCAACCTTGCCTGAAATGCAAGATACACACTTGGAAGAATGATTAGCTATACTAGCAATGAATAACAAACTGGTAAGTTGAGTTCCATTAGAGTTCCAAAGCACACTCACGAGCTGCCCTTGTCTGCGAAGACCCATGAGCCTGTGAGTGAGGAAAGTATTCTCAAATCGTAAGTTTTGTGCTTCTGAATAAACTTGCATTCCATTTTCCTTGGAGGACATAGAAGCTGTGTCCTCCATTCAAATGTGACAGAGCAGCCAAGGGTCTCACTCAACAGCTGAGGACTTCTGTTATTAGCATTTTCATCACACTTAAAAATAATAGTAGATTCACGCTGTCCAGCTTCTGCAAGATATAAACAAAAGCTTATAAACAAGACTGTAAATCCATGGATTAAATTCTGTAGGAAAGTTATTAACAATAAATAAATTTATCTATCTTTGCCTTGTAATATTCATATGGTCCAGGCTGGGTACAATGGTTCAGTAGTGTTATGTTTGGGGGAAATTGTATAAGTCTAGGCATATCAGCTATCTGAGTTAGTGATCAGAGCTGGAATTATTATACTCCAATTCAAAGTAATAAGGTCATCTATTACAATATCAAAAGGGACATAGTGAATTTGGGAAGGAGGGAGGTTTCAGAAAGCAAAGCAATCTTATATATTTCCTACAAAATTCTCATTTTAAAATGTATTTAAAATAAGCTGAGTCTTATTGATTTGGAGGGTATTAATATTCAAGTATACTTGGAATTCCCAATCTTAACAGTCAGTCACATTTTCTTCTTCTTCTTCAAGAAAACATGATAGGGGGTTAATTAACCTGCATGAGGTTTCTATTTTTCCTGGCCTCAGTCAGGAAACCCAGTTATAGTACAGGTCAGAGGTGGGTTCCTCCCGGTTCGCCCGAACTGGTAGCAACATGCTGGTGACGTCACAATGACGTCACGGATCCAGTTCGGTCGGTGCTGGTCCGTGGGCGCCGCCATCTTTTTTTTGCTTTTTTTTAAAAAAACATTTTTAAATTTTTATTTATTTTTTTCTTCTGCGCATGCGCAGAAGCTGTGTTTCCAGCACTGCGCATGCGTCCCCATCTTGTTTTCGGATTTTTTTATTTTTTATTTTTTTTATTTTTTTGCACTGCGCATGCGCGCGCGCGCCCACGAGGCACGTGCGTGCCCACAAGGCACGGCCACGCGGCATGGGAGGAAGCGAACCGGCAGCGAGGTAAGTTAGAATCCACCCCTGGTAGAGGTAGTCCTTGACTTACGACCAGTCACTTAACAACTGTTCAAAGTTACAAAAGACTCCAAGGAAGGTACTTATGACTCTGATGATTCAAAGGCTCTGGCAGCCAAAAAACTGAATTGATCATGTGATGGCCCACTTAACAACCAGCAGGAATAAGACCATAATTCTGGGCTGAATTGCAGTCATAAGTCAAGGACTACCTGTAATTCATCAACAGGCTGGGTTAATGGCCAGTTCTTTCTGAATGACACTCCCAAATGTGGATAAACATATGCTATTCAAATACAAACATTGTGTTATTTATTGTCTGTATTTAGAGCACAAGACTGATTTTAGTGCTGTTACATAACAACACCTAAAGTGCGGCAATACAAATTACAGGTGGTCCTCAACTTATAACCACTTATTTAGTGACCATTTCAAGTTACAACGGCATTGAAAAAAGTGACTTATGACCATTTTTCACACTCACAACCATTGCAGCATCCCCATGGCTACATCAAAATTTGGACACTTGGCAACCGGCTCATATTTATGACGGTTGGAGTATCCTGGGGTCGTGTGACCACCTTTTGCAACCTTCTGACAAAGCCAATGGGAAAGTCAGATTCACTTTACAACCATATTAATAATTTAACAACTGCAGTGATTTACTTAACAACCATGGGAAGAAAGGTCATAAAATGGGGCAAAACTCACTCAATAACTGTCTCGTTTAGCAACAGAAATTTTGAGCTCAATTGTGGTCATAAGTCGAGAACTACCTGTATCCTGATTGGATTTTCTTTTCAGCAGCTGTTGTTTTATCTCAAGCCACCAGATATTCCATCACTATACAGTACAGCTGTGCATCCTAATGCTTCATCCTGTGTAGCAGAGTTTGATCTCTTTACTTACCATTTATACAGAATCCCCATTTTTGGTCTCTCCCTAAGTTATCAGTTGTGGCACACCATGGACGCCCTTGTCCCTCCGCTATGCACCTGTCATAACTTTTACCATTATACTGGAAAGGGAAGACACAAAGCTCACCCTTTTCAGTCACTGGAAGTAAAAAAAAAAGACAATAAAATATTTAATGGGCAATAGCTATGAAATATAAACAGTAAAATATAAATATTTCTTAACCAAAAACTTAGCACAGAAGTGGGTTGTCAGTGGCACCCAGAATTAAGAAAGGCCATGTTTTAAGTAACAATGTATGTAACTACTTCTAGCAGCCATCATTTTTCTATTTTAGAACAAACTGAGATGGTCTCAAAGATCATCACTCTCGACCACTTTCACCTGGAATGCTTCTGCCTGCCAGCTCTCCTTTCAAAACGACATCGTACAAAGAGGAACAAGATGCAAAGCCAAAAACAGCATCTTACAATGTTCAAGATGCATGCATTTATATATACACAAAGACTCCCTGTATTATCCATCAATTCCTCCTTTTCACCTCTTATAATTAGATAGTCCAGAATGGTACATACAGTGGGGCAAAAAAGTATTTAGTCAGCCACCAATTGTGCAAGTTCTCCCACTTAAAAAGATGAGAGAGGCCTGTAATTGACATCATAGGTAGACCTCAACTATGAGAGACTAAATGAGAAAACAAATCCAGACAATCACATTGCCTGATTTGGAAAGAATTTATTTGCAAATTATGGTGGAAAATAAGTATTTGGTCAATATCAAAAGTTCATCTCAATACTTTGTTATATATCCTTTGTTGGCAATGACAGAGGTCAAACGTTTTCTGTAAGTATTCACAAGGTTGGCACACACTGTTGCTGGTATGTTGGCCCATTCCTCCATGCAGATCTCCTCTAGAGCAGTGATGTTTTCGGGCTGTCGCTGGGCAACACGGACTTTCAACTCCCTCCAAAGGTTTTCTATGGGGTTGAGATCTGGAGACTGGCTAGGCCACTCCAGGACCTTGAAATGCTTCTTACGAAGCCACTCCTTCGTTGCCCGGGCGGTGTGTTTGGGATCATTGTCATGCTGAAAGACCCAGCCACGTTTCATCTTCAATGCCCTTGCTGATGGAAGGAGGTTTGCACTCAAAAATCTCACGATACATGGCCCCATTCATTCTTTCCTGTACACGGATCAGT
>QLTV01002425.1:1108656-1130994 GCA_003457575.1 Thermophis baileyi
TTGCCTAATGCAGCTTCAGTCTTCCCAGGCTGGTGCAGGTCTACAATTTAGTTTCTGGTGTCCTTCGACAGCTCCTTGGTCTTCACCATAGTGGAGTTTGGAGTGTGACTGTTTGAGGTTGTGGACAGGTGTCCTTTATACTGATAACAAGTTCAAACAGGTGCCATTAATACAGGTAATGTGTGGAGGACAGAGGAGCCTCTTAAAGAAGAAGTTACAGGTCTGTGAGAGCCAGAAATCTTGCTTGTTTGTAGGTGACCAAATACTTATTTTCCACCATAATTTGCAAATAAATTCTTTCCAAATCAGGCAATGTGATTGTCTGGATTTGTTTTCTCATTTAGTCTCTCATAGTTGAGGTCTACCTATGATGTCAATTACAGGCCTCTCTCATCTTTTTAAGTGGGAGAACTTGCACAATTGGTGGCTGACTAAATACTTTTTTGCACCACTGTAAGTTAATGTATATGATCACTGGACAAAGTTCAATCTCAAAATCACTCAGTGAAAATTAGGCCCGAGTAGCCTTAAATGTTACCTTCCTTAAATTCTCAATGGGATTATTCTTAGGATAAATAAGTTAAGGAAATAAGGTTAGTTTATCTTAAACTTAAAAGCTGATGAATTAAGATACTAAGCAAGCAACGGTGTAATTTTCAAAGTAAATTCCTTGCAAATCTCATACCTGGAGGACAGTTATCACCACCCTTATACTGCAAGAAAACAGCTTCATCTTGATGCCTGTAGTCTAATTTTATTTCTTTTTTGTTGCCAAATGAGATGGCATTATTGCCAGAGATAAGACAAACTGCGGCGTCTTTGCATTTTCCTTGAGGTACATCTGCCGCTTCTGAGCATACCCCAAGATGGTAGCTCCTGCGTCCAGAAGAAACCTGTTTTGACAGCCGAAACTATACCATTAAAGAACTGCAAATGGAATCAGAAAAAAATGCTAAATATTTTTAAAGGTTCAATATGCCAAGGGCCTCCCCAGATTATGTAAGACAACGTGTGAAGGGTCTCGGAATGAATCTTCCAGAGGAAGTTCACTTTAAACAGCAGGTTCAGAGGGGTGCTTTGCTCACTTTCCAAAATACTCCTGTGAATATGATGCTCGTAAAATTTCCAACAGTTGTTACCAGAATTTCATCTCACACTCATAGGGGGAAACAGTTCTAGGAATGGTATTTATTCATCTCACTGACGATCAATGCATCTATATTATTTGCATGATTTTTAGGCCCATGTCTTACAGAAAAAGAAATCTTTGTATGATGAGCACATTTTATTGTAATATGTACATCCTATTTTCCTAGAGAAACTCAAATTGATGTCCACAGGGTTTCTCGACATATTTTGCCCTGAACAATAATGACTAACCCTAATGCTACTGTTGGATTCCACTCCCAACACCTTAACTACTACTCTCAACTGTTCATGTTTTGGAGAGAAAATATGAGAAATGCAGCTCAGTCCCTTGAGAGACATTTTCATTGACAATATAATTTGATATACATAAAATCTGCCACTGTGCTGCAACCTTATTCCACTCTTACTTTATCTCAGAGTATGTGATTTGTGATGGTGCCTAAAGGAGATATTTTATTGCTAAGCTCTGATCATGTGACTCTGCAACAGACCACTTCCACTTTTTTCATGTCAGAACAGTATCAACGGTTCCCCTTACTAGCCACAACAATACAATCACCTTATAGGGTTTTCCTGCAAGGCTTGACAGGTTGAAAGCATAGTGTAACTGTTCATCCATGACAGAGCAGCCCAAAACATTCTCTTCATCAGGGCATACCACTGGGGTGCTCCATTCAAATATATATTCACAGCCGGACTTTTCTATCATTCTGGGCTTCCCCTATTACCAACACAACAAAGAAGGGAATAAAATGGTTAAGCTTGAGAATCAAATGTCTCAATAAGAAAGCTAAATGACTGAAAATTAAACACACACTGAAGTTAAATAAACCCATCTGCTTTTATTTATATTATTTTGGTTTTGCTTGCTGTGACTGAGGTTGATGACACTGGAAATAATCAAGCTTCAAAAATTTCTACAACAACAAAAGAATAAGATCATGTCCCAACTTCTGTTGCTTCATGCTGACTTTCTGGAGAGAACTGCAGATCACATGCTTATATACAAATCTAAGACAATTTAAAAAATTAATTTGCCTGTACCAGAGAAGGGTTTGATATCAGGTTATGTACACAACTTGAATATTCCCTTTGAGCCCTCAAAATTCATTCTTTCTCCACTTCTCCTTATTTAGTTAAAAAATGGAACAAACAAGTGCTTGATAACTGACAAAAGCAGAAAATTAAATACATTTCCCCCCCATCATCGTGGACTCTGTTGGCAAAATATCTATTTTACTAATCAGAAAGTTGAACTTTTGTGATGGGTGAAATTATTTAATTTGTAGTTAAGGAACCTTGCATATCTATTAGCACATTTAATATCCCTCTAATGTCATGCCTCGCTAAGCATTCTACAAGGACATATCAACATAATGCATCTCCAAATCAAAGATGAGGTCAGCCAACTTTGAAATGTATCGATCTAATGTTGGAAATAGTGTTTTCAATCTTCTCCCAACACAAGCTATGCCATCCATTCGATCTAAGTCCTTTGGTGGTAGATAATAATGCAGGAGGGAAGGGATGTGTCCAGCACCCATTGTTTGGTTTTGTCTGGTGTGGTCACCTATGGGTGGGTAGTGGTTGTTCTCAGAGTCTTCTTGTAGCATGGTGGAATTTGAGAGGGAAGGATATGTACTAACCGCTCCAAGTAGATACAAGTGATTTGTTGATTGAATAGAGGCTTCAAATGAAGCAAGAGAGACTCTCCCCTCCATCTGTACCCATCTTAACCCTCCCATATCTATGTGCCTAACCTACCCCATGGATCTGGCACCATAGGTGATGCACAAGAAAGTTATTCTTGTGGTAAAACAGGACAAGAACCCCGCCCCCTCATCTACTCCACAGATCAGTTTCAATAAACCTAGTTTTCTAATCATCTCCAAAATACTCCATTTTCTAGAGTCCCAATCTCACTCCACCAGGAAAGCAATTGAAGAATGTCTTCTCTGCCACTAGAAAACCCACCAATTACTGCACATTAACTTCCCTGGCAGCAGACAGCCTCATTCACCAGTCTCATTAGTGAAGCAGAGTAGGAACTGGCTATGCAAACAGAGCATAGCTCTTTTGTCTCATGCTTTCTGCCAACTCACAAACTGGACAAGGTTAAACCAGCTGTTTGGTTGTGCCCTATGCCTGGAAGGGATTTTTCCCCCAACCTTTTCTTAATTTGTAAATACTTCTAAGTTTTTGTCAACAAGCAAAATAAAACTATGATTACCAGATTTGTTCCTTTGTTGCAGTGAAACACAATAAGGGAAGAATAGTTGAGATTTTTATCTTCTGGACAAGGAGTGGAACTGTTGAAGGCAATATTAACTTCATTTGTTGCACTGTTGAGCTGAGGTGGTGCTGTGATTCGACCAATATCCTAATTAAATATAATATAAATATGATTGACCACAAAATGAAGCTTCAGCATCAACTGGGAAATAAATTACTTCTATCTATATACAAGTTGTATAACGTGTTACAGTGAGGGACAGAATGAAGGAATGAGTTAGAAGGAATCAATCCATTTTTATGATGAATGTATTTCTCATATGATGATATGATTTCAATTACATTTTGTTTTGAAGTACTAAAAATCTTTACATTAGTACTGCTAAAAACATAGGCAAGATCAATATGATCCACTATCCACAATATGATCCACAAATTGCTATCCATTTAGCACAAAATGCCCCAAGAATCAGAAGCTATATATTTCAAGTAGTCTGACCTGGTTTGAGTTGTTCTGCTTTCAAAATCGTATTAGATTTAAATAAGTCAGCTGCTTATTTTTCATTTTTCTCTCCTCCTTTCAATATTTTATACTATGTCAAATGCTGAAATTGCTTTTCCAAATAATTGTTTGGAGAATGTGAAGTCACCGAAGAACTGGGCTCTTAAATAATACATTACGCTACTAAACCTTATTAGGTACGGTATATTAGGTACTCATTCTAATATCCTGTTGTGAAAAAGAAGACAATTTGATAAATGCTGATAATATTACTTACTACAGGAGACCCATTAAGTGGGATCATGCAAACAGCTACTCCAAGTGGACAACTGACATCCTTGATGGAATTTAATGGTTGGCAAATATTTATATAGAAATCTGGATTCTGGTCAGAAAAGTCATCAAATATCTCATAAGCACTTGTCCAATGGATTAAAGGGGAAAGGTCAATTACTCTGCTGCCATTGGTAACTGAGCAGTCTACCTGTGGGCGGGGGAGAGAAGATTCACATATCAGTAGAAACAACCATTATGAACTGTGTAACAGATACATATTGGAACAAAGAACATAAACATGTCATTTATAAAAATTGGAGGGAAAGAATTTATTACAGTAGGAAGTTAAAAAAGAAAGAAAGAGTTGTCTTGTCTTATTACTGTTATTATCAAGGAACTATAAAGGAGAAAACATCACCAATACTGACAGGGCAGGCTACTATATATAAACAGAGAGCAAACCCTGCTCTTTTCCAACACTGAAGATGTTGCCTAGCCAAGTAAGGAAATATCTGCACAAAAACAACAGAGAGCCAACTTGTAAACGTAACTGCTAAGATTAGAAATCATTTCTTTGCTATCTTTCCTTAAACTTTTTTAAATTTCTTATACTTTTAGCTTTCCCCTTGATTTTTTCTTTTATTATTGTATTAGCTTTTATCTTTTTACAATCTTTTAATAAAATTATTAAGGAAGAGAAAAAAATCCAGACTGTTTTGATTGTTAACATTTATAGATAAATCTGCATTGAGTGAATAAGGGAAAAATGGATGTATGTCACCACTTACTTTCAGCAGCTTTCAGCATGGCATAGCAATACCACTTATATTCCACTGCATAATGCTTTATAGCACTCTCTGAGCAGTTTACAATGCCAGCATATCATTTTACCGATCTTGGAAGGATGGAAGGCTGAGTCAACCTTGAGCCGGTCAAGACTGAATTCCTGGCTGTGGGCAGTGTTAGCCTGCAATACTGCATTCTAACCACTGAGCAACCATGGCATAACCCCCTAGTTTCCTCCCATTCTCTTATTTCCGCCATTTATGTTCCAGCATGGAATATAAAACCAGCTCACCTGCCCCTCATCTCCTTCCTCCCTCTCCCTTCATCTCCCTTCATCTGTTGCTGATATCCCAGCATATCTCATACCTCTAGACTCCCCATTCCTCCCAACACCTTTCCTTCCTCCCTTCAGCCACCATTGTCCTTAATTTTTTTTTTTTACTTCCACCTGCCCAGGATAAAGTAGCCCGATTGTGGAACCAAACAATACCCGTGAGTATTTTGGTTTGGACATAAACCAGCTGTGTTATGCCTGGAATGTTCTGCACATACTAATTACAACAGAGAGACTAAATGCAGACATGATGCTATTGAGGGACTTAGTTGTGAGATTCTGGGCTCCCTTCTTCAGCCTGGCATCTCGTAAATCAATTTGTTCTATCTCTTCCTCCTCCAATTACTCTGGCTAAGATGAATTTTAACTGTCTTTCAAAATTACAATGGCTTGCTTCAGTTTTGTTAATCATTAGTTGTATTATGTCTGCATTGTACTAGAGTTGAATGCCTTTTGGACAGAAATTTCAAGTGATCTAATTAATAAACACTATATTGCCTCTATTATGCTTAGTAAGAATAACTTATTCTACTTCAACAACTGCACTGCAAAATAGCACAAATGAGTGTAATAAATCTGTATTATGTATTATGTTTCAACTTTTTCCCATAAAACTAGAGGATTTAAACTTTTTAAAATTCTTAAATAACACCAGGTCATTTTGGATAAAATTAAGTTGATAAAACAGTCAATTTGCTTACCACTCTTTCTTCTTCACAGGCTAAAACAGTATGCCAAGAGAAAAAATAAGTGCATGTTTTCTCATCAAAAGAAATGAGAACCGGCTGACTGCCAGGCCCAGCATCCAACCTGCACACAAAGGTGAAATAGCTCATGTACTTCAAAGCAGGATCTGCAGGACAGGACTCGCCTTCTTTGTAGACAAGTTTCAAAACTCCATCTTCATAGGTTAATGCTTTGCTTAGTTGTCCAGCATTAATTGATGGCTGATGGCCACCTGTGATGCAAACTCCTAAACAGAATTAATAGAGCAATGCTAATGCGTTTTTTTTTTCTTTTTCCTTGTTTTTTGACAGAAGAAATATTAAGTCCAACACAATTAGTAAGGAAAATGCTACTTTATTAATACATCAGAAAAAAAGATATGCTTTTACGATTTTGGTTAAAAAGACTATTATCTATTCTCCAATGCTGGGATCAAGTTGCTTAATGATTCACTGAATAGTCCTAATACAGTTTTGTTCTTTCAGACTTATTTCTTCAATATAAAGTGGGCAATTAAGGCTTACAATGCCCAACAGGAGGCTATGTAGGTTCCTTGACATTAGATAGATGGGATAGTGCAGAGGTCTTCAAACTTGGCAACTTTAAGACTTGTGGACTTCAACTCCCAGAATTCTCCAGCCAGCTATGCTGGCTGGAGAATTCTGGGAGTTGAAGAACCTTGGCAACTTTAAGACTTGTGGACTTCAATTCCCAGAATTCCAACCTTGGCAACTTTAAGACTTGTGGACTACCTTGGCAACTTTAAGACTTGTGGACGTCAATTCCCAGGAGAATTCTGGGAGTTGAAGTCCACAAGTCTTAAAGTTGCCAAGTTTGAAGACCTCTGGGATAGTGTCTTCACCAGATCCACTCCACAGCATGATATGCAGTGAACATGCACCTTTTTCCTCCACCTGTCTTGTATCTCATCCTGTTAACAATATAGCGAGTGGCTGTTTAAATATGGCATAATGGACTTCAGTGCACGCTTGTAAAATATAGCATGCATATGTGCTCCAATAAGCATTTTACTGGTATCCCAGGTAAATTTTGGAAACTAAGAAATCTGAGCCGTGTAGCAGGTTTTACAGTTATCTATTTTTTTTAAGTTACAGGTAGATCACAATTAGAGCAAGTTTGAATAGTGCAAAATTTGATTTAGCATACTTTATAAACTGATACCAAGCCTCCTTTAATGTAAGTCAGCATTCAATTAGTGCAAGGCTGCCTATATGCAGTTGAGGCTAGTGCATGCAGAGCCACAGTTGGGGTTTTAGAAGCTAATGGTCTTTTGTGCAAAATGGAGAAAAGGAAAGTTCAGTTTGAAGAACTGCAGCAGAATACAGAAGATATCATATATACTTTGGATGTGGGTTTATCCTTTTTTACTGTTATACAGTATTCCATTAATAAACATAAACATTACGTTGAGTTTTAAAACTGCCTATTTCCATTGAGCTGGAACCAATTACCCTACTTCCCATAGAAAAATCTCTTTTGAATAGTGTGAATTCAAATAATGTGACCATTTTGTGGGATTCATTAATGCACTAATTGAGCCCTACCTGCACAGATTGTATGAATAGCTGATAAACTGGATATACTGGGAAGGAAGGAAAAGCTTACCCCAGGAGAAGAGCACACATTGTTATCCAGATACTGTCCTACATTGTTACTGAAATGTACTTTACTACATTACTACTGCTACATCAAATCTCAATGATAACATAGGTTTAAGAAAAGAAAATATCACAACAATCTCTTTCCATCCTATGAACCTGGGTTCAATATCAGCATCTCAGCAAGTCAAAACTTACCAGTGTCTCCACCGCATGAAGTTTTGGGTTCATCACACACACTCAACTGGAGCATTCTCTGGTTCACAAAATCAAAGAGAGTGTAGCCAGCCTGTCTCTTTAAAGGATTAAGGTCAAAGAGATGACCTGAAAAAAAACAGAGGAGGGAGAAAAAAAGAAATATTACTATGGAAAACATGTTAAAACAATCAAGATGCTGAATAAGCTGACTCCAGTAGAAGGACATCAAAAATTCAAAACCAGTATAAAAGTCATTCATTCAGGACTTTTGACGTATTATTTATAAAAATAATAAAGATGGTATATAAATATATACCCACAGAACTTTAACATGAGCCATAAACATAAGTGCATGTGGTGTGATGGTTTGCATCTCAGTATAACCATAAGGTCCACAGAATGAAACCCAAAACCTTCCTGTTACTGTGGTCAAACAATAGATAAAAATTTCATATAATAACGGTTATGGATTTTATTCTGTACCAGTGGATATAGAAGGTCATGATGACAGTTAGGACTGAAATTTCCATCACAAAGCGATCCAGTTTTAAAGCATGATGTCCCATGACCGCATCACTTAGTGACAGCAATCCCAGCAGTCCCCACTGCTGTGGTTAAACAAGGACCAGTGGAAAGAGGCAGGAAACAAGGCAAGCAGGTCAAGACCTATGATGGGCCAGGTGATACGTATGCAGGTAGGTGGGCACTAAGGAGTGGGAGCAAGCACTATGGGGTATTAAGTGGGCAGGTGTCAGAAAAAAATGGCAAGAGTGGGAACAACTTGCTATAGTGACTTGCAACCTACTGCCAGCTTCCCCATTCTCTTTGCTTGTGGGAAAATTACAAATGATGGTCACATAGCCCAGGGGTATCAAACTTGCATCGTCACGGAGGCATCACATGACGAATCGGGACTTTTTCCCCGTTTGCTAAACCGGGCGTGGGCGTGGCCAGAGCAATGCATCCGGCCCATGGGCCATGAGTTTGACAGCTCTGACATAACTGCAGGATGTTGCAAACGTTGAAATTGTGAATGACTGTATTGCCCTTTTCTTCTATACAAGCTTCCTTTGAAAATTATATGGTGTGCATATTTTCCTGCAATCAGATACAATAGCAAATATTTCCAAGGGTTTTTTTAAAAAAAAGTGAGAAAGAGAGATATATCAATAGACATTTAAATGTGTAATTGCTGGAACTCCGATCCCTTTGCTTCACTTTGAGACAGCAGTAGCTGTAATGCAGTGCAAGTAGCTTCAAGGAAGTACTTTAATTGATAAAGCACACATCTGAAGATTTTGCACAGCTGTAATTCATTACTTGAAGAAAAAAATGAGTACCATTACCATAAAAGGAATTCTTATTTATGAAGAATGGGGAACATTCATCTCAATCAAGTTAAAAGGAAAAGGTTTTAATACATAAAAAATAATAACAAGGCAGTAATCCACTTCATTAAAAGAGAATATTGATCAATACTGTATGTGCATTGTTGTCATAAGTCAGTCATACACTAGTTCTAATTATTCTCAACTAAAAACTACAGAACAAAATAGGGAAAGGAATGCAGCATTTACCAAATACGGAGAGAAAGTAGAGCTAAGAAATACCAAGAGGTGTATGGGTATGGAGACCAGAGGGCAACTTCCTTGCTGGTATAAATGAGGAATATGGGGATTATGCTAACAGAATTACAGGATAGAAAAAAGCATATTTTTTTCTAGATGGGAAGGTAACTGAGTCTAGTTCTGTGAAAAAGCACTTGCTTCCTTTTGGATTTCTTAACCTTTTCTCTATCTTTGTCAATGAATGTTGTCAGAGCTTTCTATGGGTCTCAATGAACCTCTCCCAAATTTATTAATGCAACCAACGTGCAATATGCCAAAGAGAAAACAAATCACCTCATTAGATTAAGTAACTACCATATTTTTCGGACTATAAGACGCACCGGTGTATAAGACGCACCAAGATTTTGAAGAGGTAAGAACAAAAAGTTTTTGTCCTCCCCCAGCCCCAAGAAGCACTCTGCAGGCCTCCCAAACCTTCTGCGTGCCCCGTTTTTCACAAAAATGGGCCCGTTTTTCACCCGTTTTTGCGAAAAACGGGCCCATTTTTTTGTAAAAATGGGACGCGGGGGCGGGGCTTCAGGAGGCCAAAAATGGCTGTATTCGGTATATAAGACGCACCAACATTTCCACCCTCTTTTAGGGGGGAAAAAGGTGTGTCTTATACTCCGAAAAATACGGTAGTTGTTCTATCTTTGGCTGTAACAACTGCAACCAAACACTTTTGGTACTTAGTGATCAGGAGTTTGTGTTACTATATGGGAATTATGGCCCATTTCTTCAGGGCAAACTGCTTCAGTTCAGTTAACATTTGAAAAAACATTGAGGATTTTCTAGCATGAACTGCTTGTTCCATACCCTGAGACATTTCTATGGCATTAGATGTCAACTCTAGTCCTCTTTTCTAATTGCTTGTTATGTTTAGTCAACCCGCATTTAGAGAAAAATATTACCTGTACGAGGGTTAGACACAGTGCAATTATTGTGTATATTGCTTTTCAGAGGACATGCAGCAGCTGTATACCACATAAAATTATATTCACAATCCATATGGGCTGTTACCAATTCTGGATTGGAATTCTGGCAGATAAAAAAAGGAGAATATGAGTACATGCAAAGCTGATAACAATGGTTTTCTCAGTATTCAAGAAACAACTTTTACACTTAGACAAATAATGAAAACATGGCAAGCTGGGATCAGTTCATCTTTTTTCAGCAGTCACATAAAAATTGTGACTAATATTGATTATCTGGATAATGCTAATGAATTTACATGTTAAGACAGGTATGGAGATAATCTCCACATACTTTGAAGCATTATTACATCAGTATAACCAACGGTCAGGAATTCTGGAAGCACTGGTCTAAATTTCTGGAAGATACCAGTTTGCCTATTATTACTTATAAGAGTTTTATGAAGCAGAAAACTTCACTTTGTTTTTTTTCCCTTACAGTCAATACTGGTTATCTGCTATCTTGCTACCATACCCAAATAGCTGTAGCTAAATAACTGCTTCCCCCTAAGAAATGAAAAGATGAATTTTATTCCACGTAGAGGCAAATTTATGAAAATGAGATCCAAATAAGAATTAGGATTCTAATTCTATGATCATTATTTTCATAGGAGCCTATGAAATGTTTTCATCAAGTCCTCCATAAATGAAACATACTTACATCTTTCTTTTCATCACATTTGAAATGGATGGTTGCAGATTTGTTCCGGATATGGTCTTCACACTTCTCACCATTTATATATTTAAGAACAAAAATACCATTTTCCCATCTCAGCCCCTCAGCCACTTCACCTAAGCTTATATACTTAGAACCATTCATTAGGCAGGCTGCAGCATCTGGGGGACAAAAATCTAAATATGGAACAAAACAAAACAAAAAAAAACAACCCAGTAAGAAAACAAAAGTAATTTAGTATGGATAAATATTCACACAGAAAGGATACATTAAAGAAATAGCATTTTTTTTAAAAAAAAATCTGGATCTGGCAAAAAAAATAAAGGTTACTTCAAGATGAGACAATCCTTTTTATAGATAAGATGTTATATAGATGAAGTCATTGCTCAGGGACTGTTTGCAATTACGGAGAACCCTTCAAAAATCTACTTACGACCTGGTTCCATTGCAGTGTCCTGGTGGTCATTTGCCCTTACAACCAACTGCAGGGACACTGCAGCATTCCCCACCCACCCACCTGCCTATCTCCCTGGCTTGCACAATTTTGATCTGAGACATCATCACATCTGAATGGTGAGTAGTTGAGTGGCCAATAAATTTAAACAAAGGAATGTCTTTTCCAGAATCTTCATGGCTACTGTACCAAAGGCTATGTGATGTATTTCTTGACTGCTTGTTCCTTTACTGTTAATTATTGAACCTAAAAGGCAGAAGCTATCCACCACATCAGTATCATTACTGCTAATTTTAAAGCTGGTCGTTCTATCTGTTAGCCTTTATTGTTCTATCTTTATGTTTAATTTAATCACTTTTTTCTCTTTGCTTTTTAATTTTTATTACTAGAGCTTACAAACCCTTTGCATTTTCAGTTATCATGAAATTATAATGTCATCAGCATAATGCAAGCTAGTGATGTTTCTTCATCCAGTTTTAAAACCATGTTCTTCTTTTTCCATTCCAACTTCCCTTAATACATACTCAGCATACGGGTACTCCTCGAGTTACACCAGTAATTTGGACCAGAATTTAAATCGCTAAGTGATGCAGTCATAAAATGCAATGTCACATGACAACATCACATAGCAACAGCAATCCTGCTATTCCGCCCCCCCTGCCGACCCCCCATTGCCATCATCAGCCAAGGACCCACCATATCCAAGTCGTTCTAGGCTTGGTCCCTCCCAGCCCCAAGCCTCAATTTTTCCAAGGTAAGGGAATGCCTCCCCTTCAACTATCCCCATTTCTCCCATCTTTGCCCTTCTGGCTTCCCTGCACTCTTTCTTGTGGTGCAGCAAAGAGCCCCAGAGCCCCTCGACTCAGAAGCTTCTTGGGGCGTCACGGCTCTGGGAGCATCTGCTGCCCCAGCAACCTGGCACAAAGATGTAGCCATCGGAGAAAGCTGCAGCCATCCCATCCGTGTCTCAGCTGCCTCAGTAAGTCCTAGCTTGACCCAATAGCCTGGCACCAAGCTTACAATCTGCTGGCCATAGTTTCATTGTCCAGATTTGTATAACTGATAATGAAATTTTACTCATTTACATAGATGGGAATTTACCAGCAGATAGATGGCAAATCAGGCATAAAAGGCTAGATTTAACTTGAGCAAATGACTCACCACAAAGATACTGAATTATTTTGTTCAGAATCTGGTGGTACATTCAAAATTTTCTCCAAACCTCCTATAAAACTTCTGAGTAAATAGCATACACTTCCCCCAATTCTTACCAGCTCCCACATGAGGTACTAATGATCTACAAACATTGATGTAGTATTTCTGTGAAGAGCTAGTCTTTGAAATAGCCTCCCAGTTTTTCTTTTGTTGGATCAGAGGAGAGAGATCATAGGAATTGCCAGCACTATCTCTACAAAACAAGAAAAAAACATTTAATGATAAATGAACAGAGGAAATATATTCAAGATGTAGACAACTTCTATTACAAAAATCCAAGTCAAATGTTCAAAACAATCGTATTTACATACATTTTGAATGTATGCACAATTCTTTTGAATTCCTCTCTAACCGCATAAAGCAATTCTAATGCACTACTGACATCCAATGTTCTCCATCATCCAAACTGCACACTGGAGCACTAGGGCTAAAATAGACTGTGATCCTAAACCCAAGTTTTGTCCCCAGTTTCTTGGCAAGCACAGCTGCCTGCAGAAGAAAATTGGGAAATTTGGAAAATTGACACAGCGGTTAGAATGTAGTACTGCAGGCTACTTTTGCTGACTGCCGACTGCCTGCAATTTGGCAGTTCGAATCTCACCAGGCTCAAGGTTGACTCAGCCTTCCATCCTTCCGAGGTGGGTAAAATGAGGACCCAGATTGTCGGGGGCAATATGCTGACTCTGTGAACCGCTTAGAGAGGGCTGTAAAGCACTGTAAAGCGGTATATAAGTCTAAGTGCTATTGCTATTAATCTATAACCCTGACAGGCATATTGGAATATTGCAAGAAAAGACTTAAACGTATACTAGCATTTGTCTCTATTTTTCAATATTACTACTTTAATTAATTCCTCTTTTGTTTGAGTTAGACCACACAATTTTACCTCGACAGCACTCAAATGCTGCTCATGTACACGTAATACTACAGTTACAGAAGAGGAAAACTCATGTTCTCAGAATGTCACAGCAAATCTTATATCTGGTATGGATTAAACAATAGTATTTCAATAAAACAGAAAATCCTAAAAACTCTCTGAGGAAAGACAACTTACTTATAGGAGCATTCAACAGATTTGGCAGGTGGGCAGGCAAAAGGAGTGTGCCATTCAAACATATAGGTGCAATCCTCAGTTTCCTTCAGAAATACTGGCTATGGAAACAGATAAAAAAAAAACCTGTTGCATGTTCAAGACCACATCAGCACCAGAGCTAAAAATATTAAATCATGGATGGACATTTGGAAATGCATCTTCAAGCTCTTTTGCACAAGGGTGTAATTTCAAGACTGAAGTCTATTGGAGTGGAAGAAAGGAGGCAAGGCCAGAAACATGGGCTGGACTCTTCCCACTGTAAACATAGAAAGTCTTAGCAATCTATCATCAAACGAACCAATCCTTTGACAGAGCCTCTGTTCTGACCCAGCTCCCCAAACACAACAAACCCTCTGAAGTGAACTCAAAGATTCCTTTATTAGGAGCGCCTGCAGCCCCGGCAAAAAGTTTCTCTCTCCACGCAGGCTAACAAGTCCGACCAGTCGGAAGATGAATAGTTGTCTGCCACATCTATTCATCTCCGCTCCCCTGCCTTTTATCCCCAGAGCTAGGGTTGGGCTTCGCTAGCAGAGGTGGCTCTTCCTTCCCAAGGATTGGCCCACGGATTTCCACTGCTCTCCTCTGCCTTCTGCGCATCTGCGCATCAGGCACTGGACACAGCTGTTCCTCCTCTTCCTCATCAACCACCTCCAGACCTGGGGGCTGTTGACTCTCCATCTGAGGGCTGACGGATGGCCCAGGCTCTGCCTCTGTCTCTCTCTCTCTCTGCCAGCTCCATTCCCTCTTCCCCCTCGGAACTCTCAGGTTGCCTTGATGCTGACCCTGACTCCCACACAGCCTCCTCCTCCTCCTCTGATTCGGCTGCTGGAGGGGCCGGCGGCCGACAGGCCACGACAGCCTCTTTCTTTAAACCAGGCATGTCTAACGTTTCGGCTTGCCTGGGCCGTATTGAGTGAAGAGGAATTAAATTGGGTCGCATATAAATATATAGTTAATATATATAAACACACATAAGGTTAAAAGTTTATGATCTTGTGGGGCTGCTTTGCTAGCTGTCCAGGGCCACATGTGGCCCGAGGGCTGCAGGTTGAAGATGCCTGCTTTAAGCTATTGCAGTTTCAACATTTTTTTTTTATTTCCATGCCATTTATTAGGCTTGTTTCAATAAAAGAATCGGAACATATATAAATAAATGACAGCCACTGCAGCACAAAATTAATGAAAAAGAAATGACAATGACATGGCAAGAATTTATATATCTTATGTCCTTCAAGCAGGGTAATTCTTTAAGACAAGCACTGCACAGGACAAAGCAATGGATAGGGTTAGGGTTAGGGTTAGGGTTAGGCCTGGACAAAAGCTACATATGATTTTCTTTAAACTTAATTAAAATTAAAATTGAATTAATTAAATGATGAAATTATATATATTTAATATTTTCCCTTCTGACACAATGCAAAAAAAGGGATTGCCCTTGATCAGGGGTCCCCAAACTTGGCAACTTTAAGACTTGTGGACTTCAACTCCCAGAATTCTCCAGCCAGCTATGCTGGTTGGAGAATTCTGGGAGTTGAAGTCCACAAGTCTTAAAGTTGCCAAGTTTGGGGACCTCTGCCCTTGATCATTAGCAGCTTCATTTGCATCGGAGGACTCAGTATATACCTTTGCCCTTAATAAACATGTTATCTATCAGCTATCGGGATTATGCAACTCTAATCTCTCACTGCATTTAATTTTTGTATGGTTGATCTATACAGAGCTTCTTTCTCTTTCCAAGTTTAGACAACTGACCAAGCCCCATTTAATTATTCTGGAACAGACTAAAATCCCCAAGTCTCCTTACCTGCAAATTAGGATTAGGATCACAGTAGAAAAATACGGCTGTTGATCTGTTATACACCTTGTGGCATATGTCCCCACCAGTGTAGTTTATCTTAAGTAATCCATTTTCATATGTCAGTTTTTCAGTCTGCAAACCTAGTTACAGAAATGTGTATGACAAAATATTAAGAGAAACCTATTGAAAATTTAAAGTTTCTAAGCATATGTGAGAGAATGAGCTATCCTTAGCTGAAAGAAGATTCTTGGAGTTGTATCAAAAAACTAACATAGTTATGTTTCTGGGAGAAAAGAATGGAAGTTTAACAATCCAGTTTTAATCCCCAGCATACATTACCCTCCCAAAACTTCCAATGCTAGTCTTTACATTAAGTTGAGCAATCACACACTACTTCCTGCATATTATTTGTTCAAGATAAGCCAAAAACATATCCATTCATTACAGACATAGACAATACATAAACATAAAGCATTCTCTAGGGCCTTTCTCTTTCCTCTTTTCCAAAAGCTCCCTCTATCAGTTCCCCACTACTCTGTAATCTGGAGGCACACAGTCTTTGCTTTGGACCACAACTCCCACAATTCATGGGATTGTGGGAGTTGTGTAGCTTTTGGGATTCACGAAGCACATTCATTTGTGGATACTCTTAGTCTGGCTCTTCCGTTGAGACTTGTCTGGCTTGGCTGATTCTTCTGGTATATTTTCTGGTGGTATACCTCCATCATAGCTCTCAACCTTAACAGAACACACAAGCCCCATCCCAGCAACAAAAGGGTATCTACATGGAGGGGTTTTATTTATTCCACTTCTATAGCCATCCATATCTCAATGACTCTGGTGGGGCTTACAATGTGGATGGCATCCCATTGCCTCTTCTGTTGCGGAGGGTCCAGGCATCCTGCCTGTGCTCTAATTACCTTTACTCACACAAAAAGAGAATGGAAATCACTTAGTGGCATAAGATGTAAAGATAAAAATTAGCAAATAAAAGCATATACCTAAGATATATAAACTGACAAGTATATGCCTTTATATACTGTATGTATAGATTTGAATGTTTATAAAAAATGTACAGAAATTAAGAATTCCACAGTGCTTTCAGATGAGTTTAAAATTCTGTGAAGGCACAGGGGGAAAGGACATTAACAATCAGCAGCAAAGAGTTTCATCTGAGTTGGCCTATTGTAATCACACGGAATTATTAGCACACCGAGGACTGCTGGCTGTGGAAGCAGAACTACACAGCCATTACAAATAAATCTCAAGTTAGCTAGAGTAATATCAAATGTGGGGATTCAAGAAAAGTTCCATGAAGACATTTGCTTGGATAACAAATCAAGGCAACAATCTGAGAATGACCTTACCTGCTATTTTTTTAGCATGTGGCTCTTGTTTTTTAATTTGACATGATGACACCACATCTTCACTGTTGCTTGATTGTTTGCAAAGCCCTGTTGTTAATCCATCACAAATTCTAAAGTAATAGTCATATTCTTCGGTGCTGACTTTAATGTCATTCCCACGAAGTGGTGACAAGTTATATACATAACTATATCTTGGATCTCTCACTTGACAGTTCTCACCTTAAAAAACCCCCAAAGCCACAAGGGAAATAATTATGATCTAATGCTGTAGAATGACATACAGTTATTTATTTAAGACAATCACTTAACTTTCTTTCAGCAAATTATTCCTTTAAACAGAAATTCCAGTGTACAAATTTTTGTAAAGCAAATTGACTGTCATTAAAACTACTTTCACAGTAATAGATTATCCAATGCAAGTATCAAAAGCAAAATCTGTTCTGTGTCAAGCCACAAAGAAATATGGAGTCCTGGTGGCGCAGTGGTTTGAATGCAGTATTGCAGGATATCTCTGCCCACAGCCTGGAGTTCAATCTTGATGGGCTTAAGGTTGACTCAGCCCTCTATTCTTCCAAGATTGGTAGAATGAGGACACAGATTGTTGGGGCAATATGCTGACTATTGTAAACCACTTAGAGAGATAGATTTAAGTGCTATTCCTATATAGCTGAACCATTCTAGGTATGATGCAGGTTGTCTGAATTAAACTTGGAACAGCTTGATCCAGGTTTTTGACCACAAAAAAATTGAACAGGCAGGTCTTATGGGGCAGCTAGTGCAAGGCTGGTGCATCCCACCCCACTTTCTCCGTTTCACATTTGCATGCCTGTGCACCATCAACTTCCTTTCTATTACCTTCCCTTAATGACTACTCTTGTTTTTTTCTTCATCTCCTCACTCTGAAACTATATGGCCAAAGCATATCACTAAAAAGCAAACTAAAAAATATATAAGATGTAACAAATGACTCCACACTTCTAAAGAGAATTAAAAATTAAATATTTTATGTATTTCATTTTTCCTCATAAATCCTCCCTTTTTCCTATATATTTTACAGTATATAATTAAAAATATGAAAATGTTACATCTCTAACAGTACAATTGTTTAGTTACACAATACTTCTGTTCCAAAAACACCTGCATCACCTGTTTTCTGAATATATTACATGCATCACACACACATACAAAAAGTGAGGCCATCTCTTCTGGTCCAAAACCCATCTCTGGCCTATAACAAATACTGAAGACTCCAATTCACAAAAGTAAAAGGTAGAATTAGGTCAATAACAACTTTTTATTTAATTTACATTAAATTAAAAAACAGTTAATATTAGCAGCTGTAACTTGATAACAATTTTGGAGATGGGATGTATATGCATAATCATATTGCTCCTATATGAAATATTTGGAAGTTAAGACTTCTGCCATATACACGAATTAGAAAAGAACTGACGGGGCATTTAAGTTCAAGATAATACCTGCCTTTCAACTGGCATATTAAATATAAACTTATTCACGAGTTTTAGATATACAGGTTGAAGAACAACACTCTTTTAAGTGTTCATACTTACCTTCTGCTCTGTGCACAGGGCAAGCTGCTAGTGTTCTCCAGAGAAACACAAACTCACAGTCCTTTTCATATTGAAACACTGGTGATCCCTAAACATAAAGATGAATGGTTTGACCGGTTCCATGCATTCATGAATGAACTTCTGATTCTCCTATATGCTACTAAATCACCATTTTCTGATTCATTGGCAATTATTCTATTCAAATTTCATTTGTCAAAAAAACCAAACAAACGAACAAACAAACAAACAACAACCTGGGAACCTGAGAATTTCATTTTTGACCTATCATTTTACAACCCAACAGGAGAACTAATCAGTATTGCTACACGACAGATATAATCAATATTGTGGGACAATGTGTTTAGCTGTATCCCCATTTTAAATATATTCGCAGCAGAATCACAGTAATGATTGTGGGGGAGGTGACATGATTCTCAATTTGCAGACATTTTATCACATACTGGCTGTTTTTGTAACCTATGGAAGCAGCCTTTGTTCTCGTAATACACTGGCTTCTTTAGTGATAGAGTGTATTTATTTATCAAATTTGGAGACTGCCAATCTCACTCACAAAGTAATTCTGGGTGATATACAATTAAAACATAAAAACCATATAAATATTTTGGTCCCATAGGGGGCAGTTAAAACAGGAATAAAATAATAAAAGTTAAAAAGAGGGGGGAGGTCCTTCAAGGCGCTAACCCATCCCAAGTGGTCTGCGAGCCTCAAGTGAGTCAGCAGAGCCAGGTTTTCAAACACATATCTAAACACCTATCTATCTACTGTCTACATTGTCTCTACCAATCTTTCCTACATTGTTTTCCTTCATTCTTCCCTCTGCCTCTGTTAGCTTAGCTCCAACTTCATTCAAATGCAGAACAATAATAATTAAGCAAGTGATTTGAATTGCAACTCTTAGCCATACTGCCTCTGTAAATCACACCATCAAATTTTGGTGTTGGAAGGAAGGGAGGGAAGGAAGGAAGGAAGGAAGGCTAAGACTCTGAACTGTTAGGCAAGTGCATCAAACTTAACTTAACAGCCTTTTAAGCCTAAATAAATAAATTTCCCATCAACCTATATTGCCACATCTCCCAAGGCTCTCTCTGAAGCGGAAAAATGGAAATGAATGTTCAAATTGAACAATATGTACTGCTCAATATGAAATTGTCATTTTTAAATAATGAGAAAAAACAGAGCCTTTTATTCTATTTTACTTTAAATTTAGTGTCCTATTTAACAACTGTGATTTCAAATAGGAAGCATCCACTGATTAGTTCCTCTAAATTTATTTTTACACCTTTACAAGCAGAAGAAAGTTTGTGAAGCTATTCCACCCAAATCAACTACATACAATCATATGACACAGGTACAATATGTTATTACTTTTGGAGTCCCTGATTCTCTTCAGGTGTAGAGGAGGGTGGGGGAAGGGTGTTAAAAAAAGACTGCTCTAAGGGAGCCTTGATAGTATCCAAAGGAGCCATCTGGGAAAGGGATAATGTGCAGCTGTACACTCAGGTTTCTTCCAACCAAAGCCTTTGAGGTTAGAAAAAAATGAAGTCTTGAAAAATGCACCTATGCACAATTATTTGATATATATTTTTAAAGGAACAGAATTCCTAAGCTTCATGACACACTAGGACAGTGATGGTGAACTTTTTTTTGCTCGGGTGCCAAAAGGGTACGCGCATGCGCAATAGTGTGCGCATGCGTGCCCACACCCATAATGCAATGCCCTCCCCCTGCGCATGCACGCAAACCCCCCCACGCTGCCCCCCCGCGCGCATGCGCGCAGGCCTCACTGAAGCCTCCGGACTTCCAGTAGGCCCGTTGGGCTGTTTTTCGCCCTCCCCAGACTTCAGGAAAGCCTCCGGAGCCTGTGGATGGTGTTTCCGAACTTCCGGTAGGCCCGTTGGGCCCGTTTTTCACCATCCACAGGCTATGGAGGCTTTCCTGAAGCCTGGGGAGGGCAAAAACGGCCTCCCCCCGCCCTCTGGAAAGCCGAAAATCAGCTGGCCAGTGCGCACATGCACACTGGAGCTGACATAGGGCAACGCTTCGCGTGCCCTCAGATATGGCTCCGCGTGCCGCCTGTGGCACGCGTGCCATAGGTTCGCCATCATGGCACTAGGATAAAGAATGCTGCAACAATACAAACAAGTTGGAAAAAGATATGAATGACAGATATAATTCCAGCCTGCAAGGTCTCAAAAAGCAGTCATGTTATGGCATCTAGATATTGAAATACTAGACTCTGCATATACAGTACATAGTGTTTTTCAAACCTGGCAAATTTAAGATGTATAGACTTCAACTCAGTAGGCTGGCTTTGGAATTCTGGGATACCACACATCTTAAAGTTGCCAAGTTTGAAAAAAACTGCTACACATGAACTTACCATAGCTTGATCACACTGGAAAATTATCCGGGTTGAGTACTGTTGTTTATCTTTGCATATGTCTCCACTTAAATAGACAATAGTAAGGGATCCATCGGTGGCAGCCTGAGGACTTATTTGAATGACACCAAGATTCTGGCTTTTATCAGCATATTTCACACAAGCTCCTAGTATGCCAGCTGCAGCCAAAAGACACATTTCAAAATAGATGTTTATGTTTTTCAAAAAGGGTTGCATTAATTCTTTTTAAGAGGGGCTCAGAGGTAATTTAATATTATTTTCTCCTTTTCTTAAGTTAATCATATCTGGACTGATGATGTGCTTGTTAAATATAAACTCAATATGACTTTGCTGATATACAAGGATTTTTCTTTACTTCCCTTATTTTTACAGTTGTCTTTCTGTAAAAAAAAATTAAAATTGGTTTAAAACTACCGTGTTTCCCCGAAAATAAGACAGGGGCTTATATTTTTTTGACCCCCGAAATATGGCCTCGGCCTTATTATCGGGGGGGGGCTTATTATTTTGGGGGTGCAGTAGGCGGCGAGCGTGGGACTGCATGTCCCATCGCCGCTGCCTCGCCTCCCCTCCCTGCCGCCACCGCCTCATGGAGCAGGACTCAGCAAGGCTTGTTGTGCCGTTGCATGCACAAACTGCAGGACTGCCGCAAACTTCATCATACCGGCACAGTTGGGGTCCTGCTGCCGTTGGTGCATGCAACGGCACAACAGGCCTTGCAGAGTCCTGCTCCACGAGGCAGCGGCAGTGGCGGGACGAGTCTCAGAGAGACTCATTTCTGGCAGGTGGAACATGTTGGGCCGCGAGACGCACGTCCTACCTGGGACTTGTAGCTCCGTTGCGTTCCCCGGTGTTGTGTCCACTGACCCCCCCCCCGCCTCCGGCGCGCGGGGGAAGCGGGGGGGAGACCTGCTCCACGAGGCAGCGGCAGTGGCGGGACGAGTCTCACAGAGACTCATTTCTGGCAGGTGGAACATGTTGGGCCGCGAGACGCACGTCCTACCTGGGACTTGTAGCTCCGTTGCGTTCCCCGGTGTTGTGTCCACTGACCCTTCCCCGCCTCCGGCTCTCCAGCGAAGCGGGAGGGAGAAGAAACTCTCGTGGGCTGCCTGAGGAAGCCAAGCTCACAGTCAAACTTCTAGCCAGGCTCAGCGGCAGAAGCAGCCGGGCACGCGCTTCTCTCTTCCAAACTCTCTCTCTCTCTTGGCGCGGGGGGGGGGAGTGCACGTACGGTAAGACCCGGCACCAGGAGAAGGAAACTTTTGGCTGCACGCTGGACGCAAGAAATCTTTCTCCCCTTTCGCTCCAAGAGGCTGCGCAGGCGCGATAAGTCTCACTAGGACTC
>QLTV01002425.1:1136979-1156187 GCA_003457575.1 Thermophis baileyi
TGAAAACCCCCATTTTTTTTTTTTTTTTACAGGAATGTGGAGAAGCATTAAACCTTTGTCTGTGAATTCAGAAGGTGGGCAAGCATATACAATTTCTAAGGCAATAGCCAACAAGCTGTGCACTGTGCATTGACTCTTTACTTTCCTTTGAATTAACAATAATAGGTGTTTCTCTAGATATGAGCTCTAGGAACCACAGTCTGCAGAAGAAAGCCTGATGGGATGAGGGGATGAGCACTATATAATGACTAAATATTATCTCTCAAAAACATGTAATGACTATATTGGAAGGCAAACATTTACAAAGTAAGCCACACTCACTTTACCTGTATAAGTAAGTGACAGATATCCTTCTGTAGACAATTGAAGAGTTTTGTTCAATTTCACCAAGCGAATGTGTTCCAGATCTTCTGTTTCACATCCACCAATGGAATCATCTACTTCAGTACCATGAATAGGCCCACATTCCTTGGCTGGTCTACAGATACTTATCTAAAAGATTGAACACAATCAATTCTACTATTTGATGGACATGATTATCAAGACCACACTTAGTAATTGCAGTCTCCTGTTTTATTCATGTTATCTTTACAAGGCTTTTAGCTCAGTCAAAGTGATACAGAATATAAATGTAAGCTTTGAGTTTGACATGAAAAATTCAAATTCCACAGTAACAACTCTGTAAGTTGCCTTTTACCCATCTAACTAGCCCATATAGCTCATCTAACTCATAACTCAGTATTTTCTGTTCTGTTTCATAGCAGCTTTGCAGGATTTAAATGACCTGTCTTTTACCTTTAACTACTAAATCCTGCATATAAATCATTTGTTCAGTTCTTGGGCTAGAGCTTTTCCCAGTGTGTAGCTCACAGTATATTTACTGTGGTATTTGCTGTTTATTAACATTACTATTAAAAGGAATTCTTTTTACAATACACAAGGTATGGTTCTGAGTGCTTTCCATACTTCCTTCAAGAAAGCATGCCGATTTATTAACTCATTTCAGAAAAACCATAAGAATTAGAAACGAAAATTATTACCATGTAGCTCTTTTTAATTCCTTCGACAATATATGCTTTTTCCAAAGCTAATGGTTCCAGGTTATATAGAAATCCAGTGTTTGGGTCTTTTACAGAGCAGCTCTGGAGGAAAAGACACAATTCATAAACTTAAAACATTTGCAGCCTTAAAAATAAAGAGTCAAGGAAGTAGTATCTACCATATGGTTATGATTATCTAGAGGTAAGTTCAAAACTATATTCAGAATATTTATCTTGTTGAAAGTCAAAGGATATCAAGTAAAGTAAGGTTAGTAATATTTACAAAAGTACCCTCTATCTACAGCAGTGTTAGTACCAAATCTTGTTTGGTGAATCACATACAAGGTTTAAGGGCTATGCCATTTGTGTCTCAAATCTTCCTTGGAAATTTTAAAAAAAAACAGACTTTAAAGTTTGTCCCAATAAAATTTTTAAGGGAATGATCTAGGAAAATCTGATTTTTTTAAAAAAAGATATTGTAAGAAGTTGAATAAAAGTGAATTCTAACATCAGTATCCTAATTTAGAGCTCTTTGTAAATTTGCTTGCTTCAAGCGCTTGCCTCTACTGTCTTAGTCATCTCCCAGAAGCCTTTCTACATACTGAAAATTAATAATGAGTTGCTGGGTAAAAATGTAAAACTAGAATTATTTAGTCTTTGCAGAGGAGAAGAAAGAAGAGGCATATGAAACAAGATTTCACCTATAGCATGCATGCAAGCAAGCTTTCTCAGACTGAATTTCAGATTATGAGGATTCACATTTATTATATATGGATCCTTATAACCCATCTTTACACATAGCATGCAAGTATAAGCCTGTTCTGCTCCGCTCTTACCTGAGACTCGCCTTCTGTAGTAGTGACTGGACAGGCAGCTTCAGTTTCCCACAGAAAAGTCGCAACACAATCTTTCATCTCTACAAATCTTGGGCTGCTATTCTGGAAATATAACAGGTCCAAAAGTTAAAATAAGGAATATATTAAAAGAAACACACACATTTTTATTTTTTTTTGCCAATTTTGGAAGAAAACTTTGGAAGGGTAACATGTCAATTTTGAAATTGCTCTGGAAGGGAGATAAGTGAATCTGAAATGGGTCATTGTTCGAATCTGGGCAATACTGAAAAACTAAGCAGAGTTGGACTTGGTTAGTACCTAGGCAACTAGAAAATAGCATGCCTATAGACTAAGCGAAATATACTCCTGTCCTCTAAAACACAGAACTTGCTTAGCCATCATCACTTCTACTTAGTAATGAAGAAACCAAAAAACCAAGAATAGTTCATCCTGCAGTTATATCACTTTTAATAATATAATCTGTGATAGAAAAGCTAAATTAGTCCTGGTTAATTAACTGGATGCTCTATCCCAGGGGTGTCAAACTTGCGACGACACGTCATCACATGACGTATCACAACTTTTTCCCCCTTTGCTAAAACGGAGGGGGGCGTGGCCAGCATCTGGCCTGCGGGCCACGAGTTTGACACCCCTGCTCTATCCTATTCCCCCTCTGTTCTGATTTCCCAACATTGGGAATTATTTAGCATACTATAATAACTACATATATGTGGTCCTTGTTAAGGTGCTTTGAAAATGTCCCAGTTCTTTATATTTCTGAAAATTCTACAGCTTTTTTTGGTTGTGCTTTATTTCCACTCTTGAATGATACTTCAGCTGGATGAAGATGAAATGAATCACAAAGGTTTCAAAGCATATGTTGGAGTATTGGGATATAAAGATTATTCATTCCACTCTTAACTGAACAAGTGTAAAATCCATTTACATTTCATCACTATGCCATATTTGCTGCTCAATGGAATTATACTGCCTGAAGTAGACCACATGTGCAATCTGGGAATCCTCCTGGACTCACAACTCTTACCAACAAGCAGGTGGCAATCATGGCTAGAAGGGCCTTCACACAACATTGTATTGTGCATCAGTTGCGCTCATTCCTAGATCAAGGAGTTCTATTCACATTCCCTCATCCCTAGTCACCTCCCTGTTGGACTATTGTAATGCACTCTACATCAGGTTGTCCTTGAAGAGTATCTGGAAACTTCACCTAGTGCAAAATGCAGCAGCACAGACAGTTACATGTGTTCCTCCTAGAACACCTGCTACACCTCTGCTCCATGAGCTTCATTGGTTGCCAGTTTTTTTCCAGGTCCAATTCAAGCTGTTGGTTTTGACCTTTAAATCCTTACATGGCATGGGATTGGGTCATTTCAGGACTCTCTCTCCCCGATTACCTCTTTCTGTGCCACCAGATTTAGTAGAGAAAGCATGCTATGGGCTCCGTCACTCAGCTACATTTGGAGGGCCCTAGGTGGTAGGCTTTCTAGGCTGTGGCATCCGCACTGTGGAATATCCTTCCAGAAGTTAGGTTGGCACCAGGTCTCGAGATCCCAGAGAAGTGGCAAACTAGTAAAATAGCTCCCTTATTATTGACACCCCTTCACCCATTTTTTTTTAGCTGGGCTTTTATAGTTTTTAATGTTTTTAATAATAATAGATGGCATTTGTGTTTTATTGTTATTTAGATGTATTGTATGCTACCCAGAGTCACTTGTTTTGTGAGATGGGTGGCTGTATAAATTTTTAAAATTAATAAATACATAAAATATGACAAGAGGAATCAAAGAATTCATCTATAAGGAGAAATCTATAATTTCTACTCTTATATAGTGGCGGTCAAATTCCATAACAATGTGAAGCTACATTGCATAAACAAACAAACAAACAAACAAACCATCAGAAACTTACAAGAAGGCCCTTGGCACAAATAAGATGGATGAGGCTTGAGAAAGGTTCTGACTTGTCATCATCTGCCCTTATGCATAGAGAGCCACCAGTGTAATTTAGAAGGATTCTACCAGGTCCTTCAAAAATGGGACTTTTTCGGGCAATCCCAAGGTTACTATTGGAAATTTTAGAAGAGCCAGCCTGAAATTAGAGGAATGAATCTTTTTAAAGCAAAGGCATTTATAATAAGGGAAAAAAATATTTATAATAATGCAATAAGAAATGCACACATTCTTTCTGTAAAGATTATAAAAATTCTCCAGGTCTTACCCATGTATTGTATAAATACCCAAGAATACAAAGAAAAGGAGAACTCCAAAGTTAGTTTTGATTCTCTCTATATATATACAATGAACATACTTACACTCTCGCCCCTTTTGAATGTCATTTCACAGATGGAGGCTCTTCTGTCACATCCTGGGATGGGGTTCAAAGGTCGGCAGACATTTATGTAGTATTTTTTGTGAATATTCTCTCCAGAGTTGTCCATTGCAAACCAATTTTCTTTTACATTGCCAAATAATGATAAACTAAAAATAGACCAAACATTTTTAAGCCTTTAAATATACATCAGTTTTTTAAAATAAAAAAAACCCAAAGGTTACAGTTGGCAATAATGTATTCAGAAATAAGACAAAAGTAATTGTATTCCTATATTTCCCTACTGAGATAAGCATGGAAATACACTAGAAATTATCCATTGTTGATTTAAAACACACTATTGAGAAAATAAGATTTAATACAACTTATCCACATCAGAAATAGTAGCAATAACTGATGGATGAACAATTAAAACTATACATGGACAGCCTTTAGGAGTTGTAAGGTAACAAGCTATTTTTCCACAACAAACTGATTCTCTGATAGTTAAGCATATTGACAGCACTGTTGATCAATGCAAGGTAGTGTTAAGATTAAAATATAAAGTTGTTTTTTGGCTTGGAAAAATTGCTAGCTGAGAATTCTTCCACATATTTAGAATTTACATTCAGAACTTTTGTTTTCTTGTTTACCTTGACAGATCATATTGCTTCATGGTTTGAGGATCTGTTACAACACATTCTGTGGGTATTTCTGGGCAAGCATACTGAGTATACAACTTGAAGTTGTATGTGAAATTGTCTTCCTCCTAAGTTATCATGATCAAAAATACAGAAAGCAAAAAAATCAAGATTGGAAATAGAACACCTCAATATAATGACAGTTCAAAATGAGAAGTTTCAGCTTACAGACACAGATTTTGTCTTTATAGATTCAGGCTTTTCCACCAGAATGTTCAGTAGAATCTATATTTATACTTGCAATTAGAAGCAGCAAACCCCAAACAAAAACTTTCAATATGTATGTGCTTAAATACAGATTCCTCAATGCGGTGCCCAGGACAACAATGAAGGCATCTTCTTTTAATGCCCACTAAGCTTCTCCTTTCAGATAACTGAAACTATTAACATTTAAAAAGTTAAAAAATTCTATTAAACTTTTCTAACTGTAAAGTTAAAAAAGAAAACAAAACTTTCATGATGCACAGTAAAGTGCTAGGTTCCAACATTATCTCTACTTCTAAAAGGTTCTCAAGAGCCCCCAATAAGCCATATAGGCTTCATTGAAAAATTTTAAAAAATGTAAGCACTTTGCCTAGAAATATAACTTGCCCAGATTAAAGGGGGGGGGGAGAGATAAGTTGGGATAGGATGAAATGTCCTGTATCAGGAGTGGTTACAGAGGTTGGTAGATAGCATTCTGGTAAATTGGCAATGTGTAACTGAAGATGCCCCATATGTCAATTTTATGAATGGGTTAGCAAGGGGACCCTGAACAGGCTACTTTAAAGCTGAAATGTATGTGTACTTCATCCCAAAGCGTAAGAATTATATGAAAATATCTAAAATTAACATCAAAGCTGATTTCTTGATGCTTTCTAGTCAATCTATCTAGATAGATCTCCAAGGCATATAAGGCTTATATGGAATTAGAATTCCCCTTCTATCTTCTTCTTCTTCTTGTGCCATATCCGTCATCGGACGTTGGCGATCATGTTGCCAATCCTATTTTTATCAACAGCCTCTATACAACTCAAAAAGTAAATCTGGTGAGTTAATTACCCATTTTGTTAGCCCTTCAAAAGCTGACTTAAAGATGCAGTGCAAGAACAGAATTAAAGGAAATTTTTCTTATTCAGCTCCTACCTGATACTCCAGTACACTCTTGTTTGCATCACGATCACACAGGAATGTTATATGGGTAGACCGTCTTGTATGCTGCGCATTGTTGTAGGGTGTGCCATTCTGATAGTTTAGCTGAATAATTCCATTATAATAGGACAGCTGAGAACTGGGCATCCCAAGATTCCAAGAATCCTGGCCACTAGAATTATACATTAATTCAATTTCATGTAAGTTTGCTTTAAATGTTCCAGCATAATGTCACATTTCCAAAAATTAAGCTGCATTACAAAAACATACTGTATGTAACTATCACATATATGTTTCTTGACTGATAACTTCAATCTTATGAATCAACTTTCTGTATTGCGGTTTGTCCAATGTGCTATCACTAATCCAAGATACACTTGTGTTTGGATCATGTTTTCCGATCATAATCAACAATAATCCATATTTTATTTAGAAGGCAAATTGCTAAGGCCACATCCTAGCACAAATTTATAGCCACCCGATAAAATTAGGAGCTCAGGTCAAGTATTAATCCAGGAGTTCATGCCATTGGGCAATTCATGTAGTGGAACAGCTCCTTGGGATTGATCACTTGGAATTGGAAGAGGTGTCCTAGAGCTTTTTTAATTCCAAGACAGTTTTAGAGGAAGCATTCATTCAGTATTATTATTGTTGTCATACTCCATTCAGTAAGTATATGAATAAAACATACATGACAGAAATATAAACCAAAACCTTAATGTCATGTAAACAACCTAACAAAATACAAAATAATATTCCAAAATGTAATTAATCTTTTTCACCACCTCACAATCACTCAGCTAAAGGAACTAACTCATTTTGAAGATACAACATACTTTTATTTGCACATCATCAGTAATCCTGGGTCAAATTTTCCCTAATTTGGCCTTGGGGTTGGGGAAAAAGGGAACATCACTTCACCTGATGAAAAGACTGAATTCACTTGAGTTGTGAAGGCCAAGTCGAGATGTAGAGCACTGGTTTTACAGGACACAATAAACGCAGAGCAGGTAAAGCAACAGCCCTATTCACAATTTTGGGTTTATTTCATTCTTTGAGCCCTGCCCTAGATAATTTCCTAATTTACTGTAAGGACAAAAAGTATGTAAAGACTATCAAGCGTCTCATAAAATGGAGATTCAGGAGGCATACACATAATACTTACTTTTTCTTTACTTGACAAACTGCAGACTCTGACCCACAATACTTATTTGACAAAGAGCCACAAATACTAATGTGAAAGGTATAGTCACTTGTGTTTATTGAGAAAGATTCATTCATTAGTGGTGATAAGTCGAAGGACACTCCTAAGTAGAAATTTAAAAAAGTCTTATTTAATAAAAAGTTGTGAATGTGCGTAAGACAGTCATCTTAAGAGGGAAGATATGTAATAACCATTTTAAGTATGTATAATCCTATACTTAATCTTGGAATGAAGATAAAAACAGTGTTGCTAGCTGACACAAAATGTTAAAAGCAGACAGGAAATCTGTATTCCCCATTTGGGTTTTTTTAGCTACATACCAGCTTGAAGATCTGAAACTTTGCAGTGGTCTCCTTTTGTTTTAGACAGGACACAGGCAGCAGCAGTATGCCATTCAAACTCAAACAAGCATCCATCGTATCCATAATTAATCAAAATAGGAGCACTTTCCAGATCACCTATCAACAGAAAAATACTGATCTAAATAGTCACTCATCTTCAAGAACATAGTAACAGAACTTCCCAGATTATCTGATCAGATATATGATCAGTTATTTAATCAGTTTATATTTCTTCCATCAGAGAGCATTTTCCATCACCAATAAAATATAAAGAGTGACAAATGCCACCTTCTTTCCTATCTGATTTTCTTTCAGCTGCAAAATTCTGATTTATGGACTAGAAGCGTGCAATCTTTTTTTATTCAAACCATTCTCAAGCAGAACATTGGCTATTTCAAGCATCTTGGGTGCATTCTGAGCTCAGATAACTTTTGGAATAACTAAAAATAATTGTTCCATTGCCAAAGCAGCTGTTTCACACTCAAGCCAGGGTGGTTTTAGTTCAAAATGGTTCAAATCAAAACATTTTGCATAAACTCACTTTTGACCTCTTTTCCACATATGTAGTTTTGGATCATTTTCCTCAATAAATACACGAACAAGTATAATGTTTTTTTGAGATATTTGTGTTTTCTAACTAGTTTTAGTACTTGTGTGGAAAACAGATCATATTTTAGTTCATATTTATACAGAAATATTGAAGATTCAAAAGTGTTCACTTTTAAGTACCACTGTATATGCTATGTCCAAGCTTTGTAGTGGTAGACCTGATTGCTGTAATAATGAATCCTCACTATTCTGTACACAAAAATAATTTAAAAATACTTTGTAGATACACATTAAAGACTCAAAAGTCAAAGCTTGTAAAAAAAATATACAATTACTACAGTGTATTTTGATAGAAAATACAATTGGAATGATTCCAAGGATTGCTTTTTGCATAATTTTATATCAAATCAGCTGCATCAATCAAACTGATTGTGTTGGGTTATAATCAATCAAGCAATCAACACGAGTTTTCAATTCATTACCAGATTTAATTCTTAAGGCACTGGTTATTGCCTATGAAATTTTAATCCAATGGGTTAGGACAAAATTATCTGCAAAACAATCACACCACATAGCAATCTGTTTAGCCATAATAACATATTAGTAATTCTATAAAGTAAAATTAAAAATCTCCACTAGATCAGTTCACATTTTGAGGTCCTCAACCACACTAGGAACTACCATACCACTTCCATTTGAGACAAACAAGCCTTTCCAAGATAATATCAAATTTTCTTGTATGTGTAAATATAAAAGAATATATTTAGGGCTCTAAGGCTGCAAAAGTAGCTTAGAATGGTTTAATTATTAATGATCAAAGTGAAAGAATAAAAAAGATGTCCTGGCAGACTTTAAGGTCTCACTGCCATTGCATTCAAAATTTTACTCTTCTCTATAAAGGTCAGATATTTAAGGTTTAACAATGAAATCACCACTCACCTGGTTTACATATAAGGATTATATTTGTTTCAATTTTTTTATTGGGTCCACATTCGTCTCCATCTGAATAGTGAAGCTCAATATTTTCTCCAACCTTTTTGGGAGGAGACATGAAAGTCCCAAGATTTCTTGTATTATTGTTTTTATCTAAAAAGCAATACAATATGAAAACTATGAATCCTTGCTTTCACAGAAAAGGCTTTCTCTCTCAAACTGGAGGGTTAGTGCAAGTTAAGTGCAGGACTGTATACAAAGTAAAATCTTCAATATAGATGTCAGATGGAAAAGATTATTTTATCTTGAAAGTGAAGGGATTCAAGAATTGTTTTAAAATTCTATTATAATAAACCACTAAATATTGTTCTATTTATGCTGTGGATTCACCAAAGGACCAAGGGCATTATAAGGTGCATAAAGGTAAAGGTTCTCCTCGCACATACGTGCTAGTCGTTCCTGACTCTAGGGGGCGGTGCTCATCTCCATTTCCAAGCTGAAGAGCCAGCGCTGTCTGATGACGATTCCGTGGATGGAATGACTAAACGCCGAAGGTGCACGGAACGCTGTTACCTTCCCACAAGGTGGTCCCTATTTTTCTACTTGCATTTTTACATGCTTTTGAACTGCTAGGTTGGCAGAAGCTGGGGCAAGTAACAGGAGCTCACTCCGTTACGCGGCACTAGGGACTCGAACCGCTGAACTGCCCTTTCTGATCATCAAGCTCAGCGTCTTAGCCACTGAGCCACCGCGTCCATAAGGTGCATATACCCATGTAAATCAAAAGCTAAATCATAACTAAAAATACCAAGATTTTTAGCTTGCATCTGACATATATATTCCTATGCAACATGAAACTCAAGAGTGGAACCAGGAAATATGCCTCCTCTTCTGTTGCTGCCCCAATCCTAGGGAACAGCTACCCTCTATGAATTACCCCTTTCTATTGACATTTAGAAAATAAATTAAAAGTATTCTCTTCTGCCTGGCTTTTGGACTTAGTATCTCGTACATACTAGTCTTACTTGGTTTATTTATTTTATTCTATTGCAATTATATATTTGATGGTTTCATTTATGTAATTGTATGCTTGCCAGAGCTATGTAATTAGGCAGCATAGAAATAATGTAAAGTAAGTACAACTATTGAAAATACAAGTGATCCAAAAAAACAACGAAGGAAGAGGGAAGATGATTATTATTAAGGTTCACGGCATAGCCTCCTACAACAGATGCTCTTCAGGGAATTTTATATATAAAATGTAGCAAGAACAGATGCCTTACTTCCCAAACCTATACTTCTAAATTTTATCTCCTTATTTTGTCAACTCTTCGGATGTGGGTAGCTACCATTTTTATAATCAGTCTTAGAACTTAAGGATTTATCAAACCTTCTAGAATGTTAAGCAAGTCTCCTAAGTAAGGTAAGTTGTCATTTTAATGCAGATACCATCTTAAAATTTAAGACATGAAAATTGAAAGAAACATACAAAACAGAGGAAGTGGGAGTGCAAATTCTAGAGCAGGCACTTTGTCCTGCAGACTTAAAATAAATTATTATTGTTGTTCTATGAAAAGAAAAGCAACTTAGCTCTTATTAAGAGAGAGGCTGGGTTTAGACACCTACTCACCAACAGAGCAAACTGATGCATCTTTGGCACAGTACATGGCTTCTCCTTTCTGGAGTACCTTGTGACAGACATTTATAAAGAAACGTTTCTTTTTTGCTTCTACGGGGTTGATATCTATAGCTTCCCAATTCTCCTCCGATTCTAGAATTAAGATGACATATTTTAGATTAAAATATTTAGATGCGACATATCCATCATGTTATTTCCCTTTGGGGTAAGCAGTTATAAACATTGCAGAAAGGGAGTAAGTAATTGTAAAACAAAAAAATAAAAAGTAAGAGATAAGAAAATACAGTATATCTAATTTACAATAATACAACTCATGGTTACTCTCCGTACTTTTCTTTCCTAGTTTCTACTATAGTTATACACTGCCTGCTTGCTTTCTAATGCCACATTATCTAACATTCCACTCTTAATTCCCTACCCAAAATGACAATTAAGTTCAGTTATTGTAAGACTTTTTTTTTAAACTCAAGAACAAGGTTCAAAAAAGGAATGCAAAAGAGACATGTACAAATGTGGTCAGGACAAAATACTAATGATAAACCAAAGCCTGCAGCTATCACCTACGGACTATTTAAAAGCCACCACAAAGGTGTCATTTGGTGTATAATATAAAACCATACAACAATTTAATGAAAACCATACCACATATCATAAAGGGGATAAAATTCTTCCTCCAGGAGGTCAAATTGGGAGCACTCCTAATCTGCAGGGTTTGTAGGCTTAACACAAAGATTAAGCCCAGTACTTGGTTGTGATCTGCAGGATTACATAAATTTCCAAGGCAGCATGCCCTGGAACAACGGAAGAGGATAACTGCCTCATGTCCAATGGATCTGATTGGTCAACATCTGACACAGAGGGCTGGACTGAATACGCCTTAAGTTTTTCTTAAAATGTTAAGCTAGCACTGTAGACACCACGGTGACATGAATGTGTTGGGAGTATTGCCTCCTGCATTGCACTTCTACAACCACAAAAACTCACCAAGTTCATTGAGTAATGTGCATTGTGCATTATGTTCAAAAGTAAAACAAAGAGCTTTTCTACTAATGTCTCCAAACATAAATCCTTTTATCTTGGAAAATCATCAATATTCTACTATTTACCTGGTATATTTGGCAACAATATGTTGTGTTTAGGACAACATTTCAGACAACCAGTTATATATCAACTAGAGCAGTGGTTCTCAACCTTCCTAATGCCGCGACCCCCACCCCGCCGCCCCGACCCCCACCCCGCGCACGATGAGGTGACAAAGGGGGCGTGGTGGGCTAGCGCGCGCTTAGGCGACCCCTGTGAAAGGGTCATTTGACCCCAAAAGGGTCGCGACCCACAGGTTGAGAACCGCTGAACTAGAGCTTTTAAAAACAATTAAGCAGACAATAGATTTTTAAAAGTTCCATACCAGAATGACGAATCAGTCGTGTCAAGTCATATTTTTTCTTCTTATCTGAAACCATGCAAGGCAAACCTTCTTCTTCTCCAACACAAGCATATTTGGTTTGCCAGGTGAAAAAATATGAACAGTCTGTTTCACCATTAAATTCTGGATGTCCTTTGCCATTATTATCTTTAATAAATTCACAAAAATACAGGAAACAATTCAGATTAAAAAGGGTTAACATATAACAGGAAACATATAAAAAGATACCAGATTAAAGTACTGATACTGTCCATTAAATATTCACATTTAGGCTTATGACACATAATCAAATGTAAGAGTCCAGACACCCCAAATAATTCAAGAGAAACTAAAAAAATCAACAATTAAAAACTGGAAGTCAAATGTAATTTAACTGGGCATCCATTTCCATAGCAGAATTGGCATAAGCCAATCCATTGAAATAAAAAGGCTTTAATATTGCAATTAATATTAAAGTTCACACACCACACTTACCTATAATTTGTTTAGTGCATTCATTTACCGAATAAGCCACAACTTATTTTATTGAACACAAGTGTCTCTTTGAATGACATGGGTGGTAATGAAATGAAAGATCTAGTTTTCTATATAACATTTTCCTATATAATTTTTTTTTAAGTATCAGCAGTTTCTCCAACAGAACAATACTGCTCAAATTAATCCATTGACAACCAGACTGGTACATTACCTGCAGTTTGATTGCATTCAAAATTTATGACTGTCATTCTCTGAAAACCCGAGCTACAACTATCTCCTCCTGGATACGTCAGAATAAGGTCTCCATCAGCATACCTGCTTTCAAAAAAAAACAATACGATTCTACTTAATTAGTTTTATTGGATGCTGCAACAGCCAGAATTTCAAGAACCACTTGTAAGCATGACAGTGCCATCAAAACTTTGTACAATTGCTGTATGAGTAGTAATAAGTTGAGGACTACCCGCACAGCGTTTTATGTTGTGAAAAAAATATCTTCTTTCAGAAATAAAAACTATTTTTCTCTAATATCAAAAAAAATATTTTTGGGCAATATCACATATTTTGTTTCCAAAAGAAACATATTTACGTTTCTGGACTAGTACTAACCTGAGAGTTTGATTGGTAAATCTTCCTGCCACTTTCTGCTGACTTTTTTCAGATTTAACTTGGCATGAAGACACATCCTTATCCATACAAACACCACCAGCTACTTTCCCACATACGTTCAGATAATAGTTATACTCTTTATCTTTTGCAAGATATGGTAACACATCACCTAAAGAAAATATGATTGAAATCCACATCTGAAATACTCAAATGATCATACAAATGGAAATATATATTTATGACACCAAAATACTTATATGATCACTGTATAGCATTGTTATAATCTGCCTATGTGCCACAAGTGATGCTCTTCTTAGCCATTTTCTAAACTTACCCAATGATTCAGGTGTAGGATTTTGCAAGACAAATTTTAATTTCATGAAAACTACACTCTAGATATTTATAATTTTCTCCATTTCATCCTCAGATTCAAAGCAAGAGTCTCCTAACAAATTTTCTAGTTTTTTTCTCCATACCCCAGTTCTGAAGGGATTAAATTGAATGCATACTGCATCTAGCATTATGAAATCCCATGCATGTTTAAAGCTGATAAATCAGTGAAAATGTCTGTTATCCGTGTCACTAATTTTTCTCTTTATAATGTTTTTGTTTTTTGTTTTGTTTTTGTTTATTTTTGTTTTCATTCTGCCATTTTTATTTTTGTTTTAGTATCTTTAAGCTTATGTGATCATCATCCTCATCTGACACAACCAAAAAGGAAATCATGTTTTTGTGATTTCTAGAGCAGAGGATATATAATGCTACTTCCACTGCATTTGATCAGATTTGTTCATTACTCTGATTTCTAAACTGCTAGCTCATTAGATTTTAGAGCACTTATTGCAATGACTTGACTAATGAGCAATCTGTAATTTCAATCTGTTGATTTACTTGTTGCTTTCATTTTAATGCTTTAATAAATACTGTATTTTTGGCAAAAAGCAAGTTAACAGATAATCTTCAAAATAGTACAATCCCATCTATGGTGACTTAATTTATATATCCATCCATTTGGTTCATTTTCAAGACCAAAACACTGCTTACGTAACATTTTGTACCATACATCTATACCAGAATTTGAAATTTGTCTTTTTTTGCTATAGCTGCTGGTGTTACATATCATTTGCACACACTCTAAGGGAAATAGGATAGTCACCTGGAGATTGCGTAAGAGGTGTCAGATCCACATAAATACCATGTTGTTCACTGCTCAGAGTACAATTATGACTCTCCAGGTAGTCCCTGGCACAAGCAGACTCAGTAACCCATTCAATCTCATAGCGGCAATTGCTTTGAGCAGTGAGCGTAGGATTTGTATCCTATATTAAAAAAAATAACTAGTCAAATCAGAGAACTTTGATTTATCTACCCCCAAACATAAGCTCACAAGTCCAGTACAAGTCTCCAGAATTAGGGAATAGTAACACAATCTCTCATTTTAATACCACCCTACATAAATGTTGCTAAAACATGTTATTTAACATTTACCAAAACTCAGTCACAGAAATGCCATTTCAGTGTCTGGATCCTACCAAGATGGTAGAACAACCAGCTTTATTTGACTGAGTTTTATTTTGTTCCCTTCACTCCATTTTAGCCTACCTGCTCTGTAAAAGCTTTTTCGGTTTACCAATTTAAAAAATAAATAAAAAGTAATGTCATACACCTGTCTTTGTTCCCCACTTCAAATAATCCTTCATGCGTACTTAGTAATAGCTGCTAGCTGACAGGGAAAGCAAAGGTGTGCTATAGCAAGACCTGGGTGCAGTTTTCCGATTAAAAAAAAAATCAAATTTGGATTCTGAAATTTTCCAACAGAATAACATATATGAACTATTTATTATAAAATACAATAATTTAGTTTCAAATGGCTGCTTGCTTGCTATATACTGCTTTGTCCTTCTGGCTCTCAGATTTTGGATTTTCAATAGCCTAAACTGGGGAGGGGAGGGGCAAGGGTGGATGATGACAAACTGTTTCATATTGTGCATACACCCTCTTATGAACCATTTTTATTGTTTCTAGCAACTTGGAGGACCATACCACCAAAACCTACCTACCCTGTTTCCCCCAAAATAAGACATCCCCTGATAATAAGCCCCAATCGGGCTTTTGAGTGCATGGCAATAAGGCCAAGCGCTTATTTCAGGGTTCAAAAAAATATAAGACAGGGTCTTATTTTCGGGGAAACACGGGTAGCAAAACCTCCATTTTCAGCAGTAAAATGTAGTGTTTTCCCATCCAATAAATATCACCCTAAAATAAATGATTAAAGCTTTGGTATAATTTATATCCTTTTTTCTGTTTTTAACTAAAGCATTTAACTCAAAATAGAAAAACTGGCTAAACATTTTAGCCTATCACTTCTGTGACTTTACCACTATGCCTCTAGCAGTCTTTAGAAACTGGACATAAATGGGGGGAAAAAATGAAGTGCAACACTTGCTCAAAAACAGCTGCCTTTGGATTTTAAAAATTCAAATAATCAATTATCAACTTGAAAGAATACCATAAAAACTCCCTAAACCTATAAATATCCTTGTCCAATAAAATCCTCAACCACTGGAAAATCATGGCAGTGGCTGTCAAAAATTGTTTGCTGTTTAGATAGTTATGAATTACAACAAAGATCTTACTGCCTCAATGAAAGGGTCAACACAGGTGATTTTGCATGTCGAGAAATTGTCATCATTTAATTCATTATGACAGTATCTTTGTTGTCAGGAAGGGGAAAGACTTGTCGGATATTCTGCCTCAAAAACAATTTTAACAGCCTTCATACTGAACTCTGATTGGGCAATGAGGAAAGGTATGAGAAAGAATGATCATGATATTTACTTTTCAAGCAATAAGTTATCGTGACTTGGCCCTGTGAAATTGAAATATGCTGATACATTTATTTTGAGTTAATGCTATGATCCATTGGTCTTCCCAGTCAAGTTACAGTGCTCAACATCCACCATAGGAAATTGTTGATTACCTCTCTTCGCCTTCCCTCTGGACATACGAAAGTAATTGTAACTGCTGGGTCATGGCTACCACAAAAGTCTGGTCTCTCTTTTATGTTGCTGTATCTCAGCTGAAACCTGAAAAAATAAAGAAACATAAACATGAAAAAAAAAAAAACCTACTGGGAGATTCACACAAAGCAAAGTTCCCAATGTAAAACCCTCCAAAGTGTAGTTGAAGTGTAACAGTTAACAAACAAGAGGGCTAGGAAATATAAGGAAGTGGAATTCAAACTTATCTGCAAGATACCAAACTGGGTGAGTGAACAATTACATAAGTAGAATCTAGAACAATGGTGTCATAATAATTTCAAATTGTTGTTTACTTTACGACTCAAATCATTTTATATTGTTTTCCCAGGTTAATACTACACTAATTCTATCAGTACCCTTGCATAATCATTTAGCCCACCCCAGGGGTGGGTTCTGGATCCTTTTGCTGCCGGTTCGCTCAGGGTCACGCCGTGCACGCGGAGCAATCAAAAAATAGCTTCTGGGCATGTGCAGAAGCAAAAATTAGTTTCTGCGCATGCGCAGAAGCAAAATCCAAGATGGCAGCGCCCACGGAGACACCAACGGAACTGGCTCCATGACGTCATTGCCGAGCTACTAACAGTTCTAAAGAACCGGTTAGAACCGGTAGGAACCCACCTCTGGCCCACCCCAAGGCAATATATAGTCACAAAAAATAAAATAGCAAGTAAGTTACTTCCAGGGAGATGCTGGGCACAGAAGAAATATTTGTTGAAATTTGCTGCATTAGCACAAGTAAATAATAAAGGGATAGTGGTGGGAAGAACAGCTATAAATTCAGCAGAATAATATAATATACAATTAGGAACAAAATTAAGAATACAGTACCTATGAAAGCAATGTTAGTGGTTTTCTAGGGATTCTAGGCCATCCTCTAATAAAAAGTTCTTTTTTATGCTCCAAAAACATACAAAAATAGGCTAATTTTAAAACTGTTGTAAATTAAACAAAGGACATGTAATTCAACTCTCAATACAAATTCCTAGTAACAGCAGAAACACGTAAGAATTAAACTTTGCATTAATATTTGAACTTTATAGCTACATTCTTCCAACCTTATTCACCATAAACAGCACTGACATGCTGGTGACTTTCAAAGATCACACAAAGACATCATCCATACCTGTCTTTATCAAGCCGTTTTAGTAATTCTTTAGTATGGCCCAGATCAAATGCATGACCATCCTTCACCAAGCAAGCTGCACTGTGCTCTGGACAACTGCTAGTTTCACCTGATGACTTTCCTGTTAAAGCAATGATGAGTAACAACCTATGTATTACTGATGTATAAGTATGTTCCTTGGTTAAAGTTTCCAAAAGTTTGCTTAAATCAAATCAAAGATACGCTCTTTAGCCACATCACCCAAAACAATAAAAAATAGAAGGGACAAGCTATTTAGCCAAGTTATAAATCAGAATTATGGCAATCAAGATTTTATTTTATATACAATAGATACTAACATGGCAAAGCGGGCAAGAACATTTTAGAAATTTATATGACTGAAGTGATATCGGTCTTACAGAGGTACTTTGATCAGAAGTTCCAGAAATAAGCCAAATATATTTATCAAGTTATTTGCATGAAGTATTATGCAAGATTATACTCATTTTAATGCCTCAAAATGGTTTTCACAGCTTTAAGAATAACATCATATCTTATAGTCATAGAAATTGCATTTTCAAAGGAAGCTATAAACCAACTTTATACCTATTAATATATGTTCTAAAATATTTTATATAACTGAAATTGTGATTTTCTCCCAAAATTGTATTATATTTAAACTATTGCCCAAAAACTGATTTCCATAAGGCAGTCTAATAACCCTACAAACAAGAGTTTGAGAAAATCTTGAGTTCAGACACAGTTTTTCCACACATTTTAAGGAAGATCTCACTATTATTGGTAACTAAAATGGAATAAGGTAGCACCAAAAATATATATTGAACTATAGATTATTCAACAACCAAATATCCAAGATAAATCGGCATAAACATTATCTAATATTTAGACAAAAAGTTATGGGGAAAATGTGGGAAAGAGTTGATCAGCAAATTCTGCAAAGCCACAGGTACAAGAGGAAATTTAGAGTATATTTTCAAAAATTGGAAAGTCTCATAAATATTAATGGTAAATAAATATCTGAATGTTTAATAAAATAGAGGTATTGAATGAAATGGAGAACTGGGAAACAATGAGGAATCAGTGTAGCTCAAATAAAAGCACTAATATTTTCTGTCTTTCATCCTAAAGGGAAGCATGGTAAAATTTTACATATAGAAAATGTCTTGCCTTATGGAGATTAGGCGTTGGACCTACCTGATACGCCTCTTCTCATCCGGGGGGAGCCAGCATTCAGGATGGGTTGTTCTCATCCAATCTGGTTTCAGGACTGAGTCTGTCTATTTTTTTCTTATTTAGATTAGGATCCGCCTCCTGTAGCCCCAGATTTGACGAATCCTGAAGACTAGACTCGACGTGGCAACTCTTAACCCAGGTAAGTACCTGGTGGACTCCCATCCACTAATTGTAGATTTAAATGAAAAAAAAAATTGAAAAAATGGACAGGTAAGGGCGGGACTGAATGCTGGCTCCCCCCGGATGAGAAGAGGCGTATCAGGTAGGTCCAACGCCTATTCTCCATCCTGGGGAGGAGCCAGCATTCAGGATGGGACATACCAAAGCATGTAGGCCCCTAAGGGAGGGACCTGTCCTGGCCAACCGTTCGGTGATCAGACTCTACCACTCGTTGAAGAACACGACGGCCAAAGGCCGCATCTGCAGAAGCATATGTGTCTATTTTGTAATGTCTGATGAATGGCGTAGGAGAGGCCCAGGTGGCCGCTCGGCACACCTCATCTAAAGACGCTTGTGTGGCCCAAGCGGCGGAAGTGGCTGCACTGCGGGTGGAATGAGCAGTGATACCCGATGGCTTGGGTAAGGATGCCAGGACATATG
>QLTV01002425.1:1159765-1187269 GCA_003457575.1 Thermophis baileyi
CAGCCTCAGCCTGTCCAGCCACAGAAACCTGAACTCCTTCTGATGGGGGAAGGGAAGCCGTGGTGACCTGGGCCCCTTGAGAAACACCCCATAAATTATCCTGGGGCCTAGGCAAGTCAGTAGCATCAAGGGCCAAAGGATCCTCCCCTGCTTCAGCTGAGGGAGTTAAAAGAGGCAGGGCTTGAGCCAGCTGCAATGATTGTTGCTGTTTAGCAGAACGTTCACAAATCCTCTGTAATGCCCTATCTCTCCTCTTTTCAGCACGCTCAGTTGCTTTGGAAGAGGCCTCCCTAGAGGAACGAGATCTAGTAGAAGGGTGACCTGAAGAGGAAGAGTGATCATCCTCGGGAATGCCCCTGTGTGACTTTCTGAGACATTTGCCTCCAGGTTTATCCTGAAGAGGAGCTTTGTCTGCCATGATAACTAAAGTAAGGCTTGGCCCAGGACTGGAAGGTTCAAGTTTTTGTCCAACAAAATGGCCGCCCCTGCCACGTGGCTCTCAATGAGTCTGCAAAGTTGCTCTCCCGAGCAAGCTCAAGGGGTAATTATTGAATAGCAACTGCAGAAGAGTAAATACACTGGCCCTCCCGAGCAAGCTCTGAGGGAAGAATGGGCACAGTAAGGTAGAAATTCAGCGATGCCGAGGTAAAAACGGCTGTGCTTGAAGCTTGAAGCCACGTGGAGCAGCGCGAGCGTTTGCTCAAGCGCCAGAAAATTGGAGTATCAGCAGGGGATTGCAATGACAATTATGGCCTTCCGACTCACTTTTTGATTAAATGATGGAGCCTGCGTGAGTGTTTGCTCCAGCGCTAGAAAGATTGAAGGCCCAGCAGGAATTCTCCCCCACAATAAAATGCCCAGGGGAGCCAGCAAGGTTGTTGACAATAAGCAGCCTGCGCGAGCGTTTGCTCTAGCGCTTCCAGGCAATCAGCTGTGAGTCGGGGAAACGAAACTAGCAGTCCAATTCGAATCGGGACGGGCTGGCCCGGCAAAGAGAACCTGGAAAAAAAAAAAAACCACGCGAGCAGTTGCTCCAGCGTATGTTGAAATGAGGCCAGGGGAATCCCCACGATGATCGGGAACCTTTAAAGCCTCGATCTGAGGCACCCCCAGGGTCTTTCGTTAAGTTGGGAGGAGAAGGGGGGAATGGGGGGGAAATTCAAACCGTCCCACTTGAATCCGAAGTTTTCCTCCTTGCTGGAACGAAGACAGCGAATTTCTACACGATGGAGCCACCTAGTAGCTTTTTGTAGAATAGCACAGCTAAGAGAAAAGGTAATTTAGCAAATAAAAAGCCTAATTTGGTGATTTGACTAAAACTAGGATGGGAGTCCATTGCCAGCCATCCTTCTCGTGAAAGGACGAGTCAAATCTGGGGCTACAGGAGGCGGATCCTAATCTAAATAAGAAAAAAATAGACAGACTCAGTCCTGAAACCGGATTGGATGAGAACAACCCATCCTGAATGCTGGCTCCTCCCCAGGATGGAGAATAGAGAAAATTACCCATTATTTAGTTGGATTTCATACCTATGTTTCTACAGATGTTGATGTATAACTCTGAATCATCATCTGAGTCTTCTATCAAGTATCCACCAGAAGTCTTAATCAATGGATTTAAATCACGTTTCTTCAGGTTTTCATCAAATATGTAGCAAGGTACCTAGAAATTTAAAACATAAGTGTCTTGCAAGTAAGATCATACACAACACAGGGTCATTATTGGCATTCCATCTGTCATTCTATGTTTCAAACAGAAGTACTTTAACCTGGTCCTAGGTTTTTTTAACATGCAGAACTAATAAAGTTATTATGCTTCCATCTTGTGGCACTGATGAGTGTGTGCACTCATTCAAAGCTACTATTTATTACTCACAGCTTGAGCAAATCAAAACCAGAGTATTTAGTAAGTGTATACAGAACAGTCTAATCAAACCTCTAGTATTCTGGAAGGGCCATCAGAATTCATAATTTTCTGTGACTATTGTTTAATACATACATGGTCAATTGTTAAAAAGCAGCTGCTATATTCATATCTGGGTTGTTATTTTACTCCTGCCATGTAATTGATTGCCTATTTGCCCAGCAGTTTTCCAGGACGGGGTTCCCATCACCCAGGCTGCAGCCCACTACTGGGCCTTGAGCCTTTCGGAACCAGGCCGCAGAAGTGGCAGGAGAGCGCATGTGCATCCCCACTTCTGCAAGCAGTGGGCAAGAGTGTGTTCTCCATTTGCGCGAGCGGCCTGCATATACGCCCACCACTCACGCAAATGAAGCTGAGTGTACGTGCCTGCTTACCCACCTCTCATGCAAAACCATCCCCTCTCCCCCACCCCCCCGCCGGTCCGCAAAGACAGAAAGTGTGGGGAACTCTGTTCTAGGAGACTAAGCAAGCAACAGCAAGGACAGAATGGGGACATGAGTATATGAAAGAAAGAATGTACACAATTCAATACACAATCTACTGAGACAAAACCATATTCAAAAAATAAAAATGAGTTCTCAGAGTACACAAAATATCAATTTCTTTCACATACTGCAGAATATTTAATAAACAATAGAAATTATATAAGCAGCACTAGAAGAAAGAGAATAACAAATTATCTTCACCTCTTTTTTGTTTTAATTTGGATTTCATGAAAATGAAGACTAACTTAGTTGCTTGAATTTAGCTCTACTGAATCATATGCTAATACCCAGAAGCAAAACTGGGCCTAGAGCAGAGGTGGGTTCCTCCCGGTTCGGACTGGTTCTATAGAACCGGTAGTAACTTGGTGGCCTGGGTCGCTAGAACCGGCAGCGACCCAGGCCTGCCACACCCCCGAACCACCATCTTGTTTTTTTAAGCACTGCACATGCGCGAAGCATGCGCAAAGCGCACTGTGCATGCGTGAAGCGTGCGCACACCCGCGCGGCGTGCCACTGAGCGAACCGGCAGCAAAGAAAAGCAGAACCCACCCCTAGCCTAGAGTAACTAACCAATGCCTCACCTCAGTCAAACTCATACCACAAGTTACTTAATCCCTAGTGCAGATAAGAAGGGAGGCCTTAAACTTAATGCTTGGTGTTGAATATTACATCTTTATAGCTAGATTCAAAAACTGATAGATTGTTCAAACTGAAAACAGATAATATTTGACTACTATTTAAAAAATTTCATGACATTACCAGAAACCTAACACTAAATTGCATTTAATATCACTTGTAAACAATATGAGATGATAATTTTTGGAGCCCTGAATTGGTAAGAAAATAATAAATTGAGGATGCATTGCTTAACCTATTAGGCCTAGTGAATCTAATGGACTGACTTCTCAATCAACATGCATATGATGATTTTTTTAGTTTATGTTCGAACAGAAATTGTGTTACCTCTTCAGCTGATGTAAATAAGTCCTTCTTGCATGCAAGGAATGTTCTCCATTCAAAATAATGAACACACTCAAATGAAGTTACAAATTCTGGGGAACCCTGATTAAGAAAAAAGTGATGCACAATACTGATCAATTTGTATTTGTAATTACAATTAAAACCTAAATAATAATAAAGTTTAACATAAATTCTACTGGTTAGTATAGTTTACATTTCCAAGCAAGAAACTATTTTTATCCAGATATATATCAACTCTAGGGTGTGGAAATTCATCCATAAATTAAAATAACTGGGAAAATAAAACAAAATTAACATTTCAGAACCTAGACAGTACAAAATTAAATGCCAAGAGCTAACATCTTTATCTTTAATAGCACCTTACTGTTTTGTAAGCCGCCCAGAGTCCCTCTATCAGGCAGATGGGTGGCATGCAAATTTAATAAATAAATAAATGATGGTAAAGAAACTTGCCTGAAAACAGATATATACCGTAATAAAATGTTTAAAATAAAGTATGCTTATTTTACCTGATATCAAGCACATAAGTTGAATGGCAGATTTTTTAAATCAATTTTTAAGAAGCACTAGTTTTATACAATCTGACCAATTTGATATTTCTCTTTCATGTTGGTACATTAATTAAACACCTTTTTAAAATAGGATCATTTGGGAAAACAGATAAGCAATCTGTACAGCTGGAACATGCAGATACATTCTAGGACAGTGATGGCGAACCTTTTTTGGCTCGGGTGCCAAAAGGGTGCGCACGCGTACGATAGCGTGCGCATGCCCACACCCATAATGCAATGCCCTCCCCCCGCGCATGTGCACAACCCCCACACTGCCCCCCCCACGCATGCGCACAGGCCTCACTGAAGCCTCCGGACTTCCTGTAGGCCCGTTGGGCTGTTTTTCGCTCTCCCCAGGCTTCAGGAAAGCCTCCTGAAGCCTGGGGATGGCGAAAAATGGCCCAACAGGCCAATCGACTTCCGGTTGGCCCGTTGGCCCGTTTTTCGCCATCCCCAGGGTTTAGGAGGCTTTCCTGAACCCTGGGGAGAGCGAAAACGGCGCCTTGCAGGCTGCAAAAGAAATGGGCCGAGGTGTGGGAGGCCTGGCTGCAACTGTCCAAAGCTGAAGAAGTTCCTGAAGACCTCTGACAGCGAAAAGGAGGCTGGGGGTGAGCACAGAAGTGAACTTCCGGTTGGCCCGTTGGGCCGTTTTCACCATCCCCAGGCTTCAGGAGGCTTTCCTGAAGCCTGGGGAGAGCGAAAAAGGCAGAAAAGAAGGCCGAAAATTAGCTGACGCGCACTGGAGCTGACATAGGGCAACGCCTCGTGTGCCCTCAGATATGGTTCCGCGTGCCACCTGTGGCACGCGTGCCATAGGTTCGCCATCACTGTTCTAGGACAAACATAATTCTTCTGTCAGGACTGGGATAGCTTATCAGTACTTAATAATTAAAAATAATTATTGTCTATTTAGAAATAAAATTTTCAGCAGTAACATACTAACCAAAGTCTTCCCACAATAGAAATTGATGTTACTTTGCCATGTGTGTTGACTTCCCTTAGAACAAGTTTGTGTAGTGTTGAATTCCAAGAGTAAATTAGACCTTCTTATCCGTGAGGATTCCCCTAAAACAAAAAGAGCATATACTATACATTAATCTCAAAAGGTGATTTCCAATTATATGAGATACAGATTAAAACACACAAAAATTTCACACCAACAAAGCATAGAAGAGAAATCTGTGGAAAACTAAACAGATTATAAATACCATATACCAAGCACAATAAATCTAGGCAAAAAAAATATGCCCAGTTATATGTGAACAGTTATCAAAATGGAGAAGTACATTACATCAACAAGCTCTTGATAGAATTTCTAAACTTTCCCTTGGGCCTATAACATATCCTAATAAATTTTACATTTGCCTCGATTAAACCACTGATTCTGCCAATTCAAGTAGCTATTAAACTGATACTGTCAATTCAAGTAGCTATTTAAAAAAAGATGTAAAATTGTAGTAGAAATGCAACATTTGCCATGAACCAGGACAAGGGACATCAATCAAATGAATGTCGTAGGGTCCAAAACCTTACACAGATAAATATACAGATGTTCTAAGCAGGGTGGCAAAGCAATGTGACTTTTTATCACAGTCCAAAGAAACATCTGAAACACACACAAACACAGGCCAAGGACACTTGCCAAGAAAGTGGTCCTCAAAGAACTACAATACAATCTTATGCAGGTCCACTTTAAGTCATGGTGACTGAGTTTCAATTGAGCTTATCCTCAGGTTAAATTCACCTACCGTAGAATATCCCCCTCTTCAAATTCAGAAATAAAGAAGTGTGATATTACTATCCATCTCAAATATTGAAGTAACTATACTTTGGAATAGATCGCAGAAAAGCTGGATAGAAAGAGTATAGACCCTTTTGAACGTTGGTTTTGGAAAAGACTCTTGTGAATACCATAAACAGCCAAGGAAACAAACAAATGTCTCATTAAACAAATCAATCCACTCAAGGCACAAATGGTCTGGCTCAAATTATCCTACTTTGGATGTATTAATTATGTGAAGATTTAGTTCTCTAGAAAAGGCTCTAATGCTGGGAAAGGTGGAAGGAAAAAGGAGAAAGCCAGTAGCAAGATGAATGGACTCAGTTATAAAGGGTGCACTGTTGGAAGACCTAAAGACCAGGTTAGGGACAGACTCATGGATGGCTCATAATCTATTTAAGGAAAATCATCTGAGCACTCAAGAACTGTAATTTTAAATCCCATCCTACCAACCCATAAACCTACTTACACACATTAATACACTATCCCAAAAGAATACTAGCATTTCTCCCTTCAAACTTCATCATTCTGAAAGACTCAGAATAATGGCCTTTGCTAGCATTTTTCCTTCCAGTGTTCTAAGCCTTCCCCAGAGAAATCCCTCAGCACACTGAAGGAACAAACCTCAAATCTGGCAAAGATGCTACTGACTGCCATTGTTTTTGTGATCATTCTCCCTAGGTGGGCAGGGAGTTTGCCCTAGGCCTCCCAGACGTGATGGAAGGTCCAGTCCCTCTGCTTAATAACCTATGCAGTCACTTAACAACCAAGCTGGAAGAGCCAGGATTGCTGTCATTGAGCAAAAAAGTCACGTGGTGTCTTGCTCAATGACCAAGATTCTGGGCCCCATTGTGCTCATAAGTGGAGGACTATCTGTAGTTCAATGCAGCTTAAGTGCATGTGTGTTTAATTAAGTAATTAAATATATATGCCACCCAACCCACATATGTATGTATGTGAATACATACAATTATTCAACCATCTATCTTTATTATCTCAGTGAAAAGCAAAACATGAAAACCTGAAATTCAGGTCTTTACCGTTTCGATAAGGATAGAAATTATGTCAGTTCCCCTGGACAGTGGAAGAGCAACATATCCTTCAATTGTTGCATATCCAAGGAAAAGGGAAAGGAGAAAGATTAATTTTTTCCTTAAATAAGGGATGGAGCAAAGAAGGAAATAGAGAGGGCTGGTTTAAGGTCATGTTCTGACAAAGTTACAAGTAAATAGCTTTAGACTAGGGGTGAAATCCAGCAGGTTCTAACAGGTTCTGGAGAACCGGTAGCGGAAATTTTGAGTAGTTCGGAGAACCGGTAGCGGAAATTTTGAGTAGTTCGGAGAACCGGCAAATACCACCTCTGGCTGGCCCCAGAGTGGGATGGGAATGGAGATTTTGCAATATCCTTCCTCCAGGAATGGGGAGGGAATGGGGATTTTGCAGTATCCTTCCCCTGCCACACCCACCAAGCCACGCCCACAGAACCGGTAGGGAAAAATTTTGAATTCCACCCCTGCTTTAGACCAGTGTAGTCTGTTACAATAAAAGATATCTGCCAATTATTTCTCCTGTTGAAAATTATAACACCTCCAGACAACTGCACCTGTGCAGGTGGGTAAAAGAAGCACAAGAACATGATATTGTTTGTGCTATAAATATGATGGTATTTTGTATTTAGCAGTTGCTAGAATAATTCTTAGTTGCATTCTTTGTTCTTGCAGTAAACATACTTATCAACAAGTTGTCTCTATAAGGTTTCTACTTCGTTTCAGATGAGAAAAGCCTAACGCTACAGGTCCTCAACGTGCAATCATAATGGAGGCTGCTGATTAAGGTCCTATATTGTGATGGTTGCAAGATGAGTTGTTGTTTTTCTGGAGTCGTTAAGCAAATATGGCAGTCATTAAGCAAACCAATGGTTTGCTACAGGCACGGTTTTACTGAAAACCAGAAAAACAGCACTGTTTGCAACAAAACCATTGTAAAACGTGGTGTTGCAAATGGCAATAAATGCATCCAAATTTCAATCATGACCATGGGGGGAGCCCAATCAAACTTTAAATTCAAGTTGCAAGTCTCCTTTTTTGGGTGGGTCATAGCTTCAAACAGTTACTAAATGAGTGGTCATAAGTCAAAGACTACCTGAGTATTGCATATATTCCGTATAGAAGTTTTCCTCACATAGCTTCAACGTTTCTGATATTTCAAGATACTTTGCATCTTTATCTAGATGTACTTGCAGCTGATGTGAGATTAGAACGTCTAGTATTATTTCCCTGAAAAGATCCTGAAAAGCTTGACCAAATATAAAATCACGAGGAAATGGTTCCCAGAAGTCAGTAGTTTTAAAATCATTGAGATAGACAAGCAATATTATTCTTTCAATGGCAATTCTTTGATTACTAACAAAATATAAATTTCTCCAATAATATGGCTTCAGAAGCTATTTCTCTGACAAATAAGCAAACAAACAAACCTTAGACCACATCCCTATGGCATACTTAGAGAGGTAGCCAGTCTTATATACAGAACCAATATAGGAATGAATGCCATATCTCAGAATGGAGGGTGTTTGCCCAATTACTATAACTGCAGCCTAGGCAATAAATTCTTCATTCTTACCAGTTAAACTTACAACAGCCATTACACAACAGTTGATTTAAAGTCATAACTTCAGCTTCCACCCAAACTTTCCAATAAAAGATTTACCACCTAATTTCAAAGTAGAATTTTTCCAATTTGAAAAAGTTACAATGTGGGGCATCTATTGGAGCAAACCAATTCTGATTTATACATGGATGCAAATACAGGCCATTCTTAGTTCTGGCATAAAACAGAACATGAAACAAACTGCAGTTATTATGTTTTAAGCATGAATAATATATTTATTACAAATCCTTTTAGATTCGTAAATAACATACTAATTGCATAAAGAATAAAAAAACTTAATTTCCCACTAATCTCTCAATTCCTTTGACTAAGATATTTAGGGACTCAATTTTTGAAGTGAATAAAAGTTGATCAAAACTAAGGGCATGCCTACAGCAGCAACTTTGGATGTGGATAATAGATTTTTTTTTCTCTTATAGCTGGCCTTCTAGCTTAGAGAAAATAGTTCAATGCAACTTAAATATGTGTCTCTGTATATTGATATAGACATGAAAAAGGGATTGGAAAAGCATCAAATTCTTCCTTGAATGGGGGAGGGAGGAAAGGAGGAAATAGAGAGGGAAGGTGTACCAAAACTCTGATAAGGTTAGAAGCATCCTTAGACCAGACCAGTCTGTTACAATAAAAGGCACCTGGTAATTATTCCTCTTGCCCTAAAGTATGAGACCTCCAGACAACTGCACCTGTGCAGGTGGGAAAAAGAGGTACATGATCTTGCTTATGCTATAAATAGGGGTGGTATTTTATATTTAGCAGCTGCTGGAATAATTCTTTGTTCCATTCTTTGTTTTTGCAGTAAACTTATTTATCAACAATTTGTCTGTAAGGGTTCCAGTTTCAGCTGAGAAAAGCCCAATACTAGTATTACATATATTTCAATATAGATATTTTTCTCACATCGCTTCAAGATTTCAGATATTCAAGATGTTCTGCATCTTTATCTGAATGCTACCTGCAGCTGATGTGAGATTATATCAACATCCAGTATTATTTGTCTGAAAAGATCCCCAAAAGCTTTGCAGAAAATCTTGAGGAAATGATTCCCTGAAGTCAGTAGTTTTTAAGTCATTGAGAGAGACAAAATACACATTTAACAAAATACACATTTCTCCAATAATATTTCAGCAGCTGTCTCTTTCACAGACAAGCACAAACCTTTACAAGACATCCTTTTGGCATACTTAGAGAGGTAGCCAGCCTTATATACAGAAATCTTTGCCAATATAGGAATAAATGCTGAATCTCAGAATGGAGTAAGAGTGCACAATTACTGTAATTACAGCCTTGACAAGAAATCCCTCATGCTTATCAGATAAACTTTTGGAATGCTTTAGAATAAATTCCATCCAACATGGCAGGGGTGAAATTCAAAAATTTTCCCTACTGGTTCTGTGGGCATGGCTTGGTGGGCATGGCAGGGTAAGGATACTGCAAAATCTCCATTCCCACCCCACTCCAGGGGAAGGATACTGCAAAATCCCCATTCCCTCCCCACACCTGGGGGAAGGATATTGCAAAATCTCCATTCCCACCCCACTCTGGGGTCAGCCAGAGGTGGTATTTGCTGGTTCTCCGAACTACTCAAAATTTCCACTACCGGTTCTCCAGAACCTGTCAGAACCTGCTGAATTTCACCCCTGCAACATGGGCTGTGATGGACAGGGGGCTTGTACTAAGTCTTAGTAGTGAAGCAACTCATTCCTTTTCTGAGCCTATTATCTATCAGCTCTACAGACTGGACTGAGAGGATACATTCGGCAAAATAATGCTTCCATAATTAATGACGCGGCTGCTCACATTGCTTCTGCCATAGGCTGCTCACAGGTATTAACATGCCAATTCCTGCTTGCTTTCCGCTTTCTAGTTTCAGCAGTTACTTCAAATTGAAAGATGGGCTCGCAGTGGTGATGATGGTATGGAACCAGGTTTTCGGGGGGGGGGGTTCCTTCACGTTCTAAATACAATGGCTTCAATGCAGCCACCATTCAGCAGCTGTAGCACAGTTTGTCCGACACTCCCAGAATGCAGATAAAGGTACTGAAATCTTTGGGGACCAGCTGCCCACCTCACAAACATGACTCTGGGCTGGTAAGAAAATCTAAAACTGTACCACTAGTAAAATAAAAACTAAAGACAAGAACAAACAATGTGTTGCAGCAACCAAGGAAACCAGCAACCAGCCTACCTAGGCTCAGCTAAATTCCCAATCCCATGCTGGGAAAATAGCCAGGTCTTAACAGTTTTCTGAAAAGCCAACACAGTCCGGGGTCAACCTAATTTCAGGTGGTATAGTACTCCAGAAGACAACAAGAAAAGGCACGGTTCCTGGGTCCCATAAGATAGCACTGTCTAATATATATGGGATCCAGAGCATACCCCTCTTATCTGATAGGACACTTACAGAAAATTTAGATAGTCTAGGTATGGTATGAATGTAAGGGAAATAAATTCATTTTTAAAATGACATTTCAATATGCATATTTAAAAAATTAGCAAAACTGCATCTCATAGGCCAGGGCATTTTTGTACAAAGTGATATCCCATTTAGTAACTTAATTATCTGTTAATCAGGAAAGCTTGTTGAGCTCATGAATATTTGACTTAAGTTTAAGAAGGAAAATGTTAAGAAGTCAGAGTCTTTTCACTTTGGGTTGCTGAAAATCCTGTTGAGTTTTATTTTAGAATCTGTAAAATTAGCAAAGTTGAAGCTTCAAACATTTAGTGCCAAATAAGGAGAGTGTTAACTTTTTTCTTTTGTAAAGCTTAACATGTGTTCATAAGAGATGTTGCAGCAATTAAGAAAAAAAGCACAAGAGACAATGGTACACTCCCATTTTATAAACAAGTAAGATAAATACTCCCATACAGAATGGCAATTATATAATGAGGAATAGAAACCTGTGGGCAGCTAGGGCAGATCTGTCTTTAACTAGTTTGCCACACCTCAACATACTATTTCATTATACCAATATAGGGAAAAGTTCAGACTATCACAGGTAGTGTAGCATTTCAGGCAGACCAAAAGTATCAAGCTGAACAGCTCTACACCTGCTTCTTCTTAAAAGCCCAACTCAGTTGATATATTGTTGAACTAGTTTTTAGGAACAGCCTCTCCATTTAGAAGGCTCATCCTGGAACATCTTCATGCAGGAACTAAGATTATACTCTGTAACCTAAGTCAGAAAATGTGCTAGTCATTCCTATAGAGATCCAGCTTCAAATTCCAAGCCCTTTTCAGAACGTCATCCATCTCATAAAAAAAAACAAACTATGGGATTCAGATGCAGAGTCACCTGTTATACTTTTGACTGAATTAAAGAAAAATTTTGAGTTTATGTCTCTCATTCAAGTATTTATACATAATTTTATTAGAGCATTCCTTCTTGTCCTGCTGGCTCTCTTTCCCACAAACCTAGGGTTTTTAGTTATTTCTTATTCATAATTAGTGATCCAATGTGCTGTAGTGGTTAATGCACCAGGTTAGAAACCAGGAGACTATGAATTCTACTCCTGCCTTGGGTCAGTTACTCTCTCTCTGTGCTAGAAAGGAGGCAATGGCAAATCACCTAAAAAAAAAAAACCTTACCAAAGAAACTGCACGGATTAATCCAGGTGGTTGCCAGGAATCAACACTGACTCAGGAGCACAAAAAAATAAAAAATCATGTTTTTACTTGGCGCCAACATAATCATTTTAAAGAATGGATGGCAGAAATCCACTTAATGAGATTATGGTGGCGATTAGGATTTATTAAACTGTTAAGCAGTCTAGGTCATACTATATCACTTTCTCCTGCTGATTCTGAGGAGGAAAGGAAAATAACTTACCCAAATCCCTGGGTTAACCAGATCATGGGGATTGAGATATTAGCAGAAAATCTTGCTAATTCAGATAAGGTTCTCTAATAGAACAAGTGATCAAGACTACAGCAGAATCATACAAAGCCTTAGACAGACTACCAGTACTTACATATCCTGCCTGCTCCTGTTTGAGTCCAATTAAATATACTGTAAAGAAATTGTTTCTTCCTTGCAAACACATAAATTGACCTCTGAAATCTATTACAGCTTTTCTTAACCTGAAACTCTCTAGATACATTTGGCATGACTATATTTGTGGGCTACACCTGGAGTCATGGAGAAGTAGAGCCTACTAAGATAGCTCAGGTTGCATTTTAATCATCTGTCAGTACATTTCACATACTTGCAAGTTAATGGAGTAAAAGCCATAGGGTGGTAGCTTGCAAAGTAATTTCTAAACTATAAATCATAACTTGCACATAATAAAGCACAAGAGTTTAGGGTAAAAATTGGGTTTTGATTCTATTTATAATGTATGGGCCAAACCAGTGCTGTTCTTATCATTAAGAGAGAATGCTGTGTATGGCACAAGTACTACTAAGACAGGCAACACAGGTTATATTTTCCCTAATTTATTAAAAAGATTATTTGGAAATCTAAATTTACCAATTTAGATTTGACTTATAAATTTAAGTCATGATGGGCTGCACATATCAATTATTTATGGTCTCATAAGGTGGTGATCATGGCACACACAAAAGAAATTTGAAATATAAGGGGAGTCAATGGCAAAGACCATGAATCCATAAATGAAATAAAAGAAAAAAAATATTGTATGTCTATAAACTAAGAGAAAGGGAAATGATGTAATAGGTTTGAATGAAAAGGTTCGATTTTGTGAATTAGTGTAATTGAATGCATCAATATCTGCCGGGGAATGAAAAGGAAAGGACCAAATATGAGTTCTGGGAAATATTATGCAAATTCTAAATATATTACATTCCAGGGGAAAAATTATTCCATTAGGTGACATGAATGGATGAGAGACAAGAGAACTCATAGTTTATAAAAAATGAATGGATAAAAGACTTGGTGAATAAAAATGGTGACAGGTATTTGGATTGAAAAAGTTTTGTTTGGAACACAAGGTTTAAGCACAAGTCTATAAATATGTTCACATGGGAAAGGAATAAATACAAATCTAGAGACATATAGTACTAAGAAAAGCTAAAAAAACTAGAACAGTTCTGAATGTGAAAAAGGCCATTATTTGGCAATATCAAGAGTCAATCTTGGGCAAGATTGGATATGGGAGAAGTGAAACAACTAGAGAGAAAGTAAAAGGATTATACAAAGGGAATATACAAGCTATGTATGAAAAGTTATAAAACAATGAAAATAGTAGGTGCTTGGAACAAAGAGAAATTACTAAGTGCTACAGAAATATGGAACAATAATGAGTAGAATAGAAAAGGATGCCTCTGGAATAATGTGAAAATGAAAATTACTATTGCAAAAAATGAGGATGTATATAGATAGAAAAAATAGATGCAAAGAAAGTAATTGAATGAAACAAGGAATTGTAAAGATTAAAAAGAATGCAAAATGATTTTGACTGAAATTAACATATTATTCTGAAAGTGAGTGAAGATGAAGTCTCCAGCAGAATGAAACTTAAGTGAAATAAATATGATGAAATGAATTGTGATGAAACAGCAACATTTTAAAACTTTAGAAATAATAGCAATATATTGTTTCCGAACTTCCAGTTTGCCTGTTGGGCCATTTTTCACACTCTGGAGGCTTTAGGGAAGCCTCCTGAAGCCTCCAGAGTGCGAAAAACGCCCCAACGGGCAAACCGGAAGTCCATTTCCAAACTTCTGGTAGGCCCGTTGGGCCGTTTTTCGCACTCCGGAGGCTTCCAACTGTATGTACAGGTAGTCCTCAACTTATGACTGTTTGCTTAATGATGGTTCAAATTAACGGCCTCGGAAAGAATGCTTTACCTCCCATATAGCACATCTGACAATCACAAAATATTGTAGCCCCCCTATGGTCATGTGATTGAGATCATGTTGTTTGGCAATCAATTTGCACTTACAACCAGTTCCCCACCGCCACATGTTCATATGATCACCATTTGCAATCTTCTCTGCCAGCGTCCCCAGAAAATCAATGGGAAAGCCAGCAAGGAAGTTTGAAAGTTGTTGCCACCTGCCAAAAGGACTCCATCTCATCTCTGCAGGCTGGCTGGAAGAGCGGCTTGCTGATGGATTTCAGCTCCATGCGGAGCTCAAACCCTCTGGCACGCAGCCTTTTCACTCTTAAAGAGCTGCAAGCCTGGAAGGTTTCAGTTCTACGAGGAACTCAAATCCTCCAGCAGGCAGCCTTTTCTCTCTCCAAAAAAAAAAAGCCTGCTAGAAGGCAGGCAGCTGCTTTGTTCTGTCTACATAACAACCTGGGATATACCGTAACTTAACGAACGGGAGTGCCAGAATTGTGGTAGTTGAATGAAGTGGTCAGATAGGCATCTTGCTTAACAACCGTTTCATTCAACAACCGAAATTCCAATCCCAGTTGTGGTCATAAGGACCTGTAGTCCTTTCCTTTTCTCGTATCATGCCTTTCATTTCTTTGTTTACTATTTCTTACTACTTTAGGGCATTTCATGTCATGCCACTTAACCCAAAAGAAAATGTGAAGGATATTTATATAGATACCTTCTGTATAAATTTTAAACTGATTTAAAACAACAAGACTTCAGCATTAATATTTATAAAAAAAAACAGAAGCTGAACAGATGGCATCTGACATTTTTAATCCACGGAGCAGAAAAGCCTTTAGACTTACCTACTGAGAAAGATAAATTTTGTTTTAGGTCATGGGCACAAATGGCACTGGATCCCGCACAATCTCCTGCACCACCACAGGGATTTATTTTATAATGCACTTTATCAGGATCAACAGCTTCCCATGTATAACTGGAAAAAAAGGAGGGAAAGTATTATTGCTATGTTTTAACAAACTCCACAAATAACTGTTTTAACCCAAACTACTGTGCTCAAATATATCTTCATCCATCCATTTTTTCATCCACACTGACCTGCTCATTGTTAATACCATGCTTATGTATTACCGGTAATTCTGTTAGTGTTTTAATTAACATAAAGTCTATGTACATTTTAAAAGTATTAATGAAATAATATAATTTATTATTCATAATCATCCTAATGATAAAAACAAAAAGGAGGAGTATGGAAAATTACGTTATGAAGCTAACTCCTCCAAAGCCATTGCACTTGATAGCTTGAAGCTTAAACACTCTGAGGTGTCATATATACAAGGCAAAATATTTTATTTTGATTTTATAGTCATACAAAACTAATTTCATAGAGTTGACAGCAATTTTCTATTGTTTTACTAGAAGACATTTAAGATTCTTGAATTTGCATAAATAGTGGAGTATCTTCAGCATCTTTAAAAGTTAGTGACTAAGGAATCAGAGTTAATTCTTCCAAACCGTGAGTGATAGGATTGGAAGAAGTTGTAGCATTTGAACTAGATAATCTGCATAACAAATACTTAAACTGTATAAATTGCCAAGATATGGTAGTAAGTAAAACTTTTTAGTTCTGCGAAGTTTTAAAATATAAACAATTTTAAAGAACTGAGAATGCCTTCAAAGGCATTCCTAGAATTAAAGACTTAATAAAGGAAATACAACTTGGTAAAAGTGATCATTTTTTAAAACACACACATTTCAAGTTTTGAGCCAATGAAAACAAAGGTAAGAATTCATTTTCACTTCTCATTGATTAGTTATCTATTACTGAAAAAAGCATCTTAATTATGAAGTGCAAATCAGACAAAATTAGAATTTAAAGCAGAGAAACACAGTAAAGTTATTTCATTTGGCTGAATTCACATCATGCATTAAATACGATTGTTTAATAATGGTTTAAAAACTAGAGTAACTGAGTTCACATATAGCAAGAAAGCCATACAGATGCAAACTGCATTTTGATTCAGCCCTGGGTACAAACCATGCCATTGCAACACATCATTTTCCATCTACACCAAGGGTAGAATCAGGAAAGGAGATCTAAATCTTCACCTAATTTCTAGTTAATCAACAAAGATTTTTAAGTTCCAAGTGCTTGACAAAAAAAGAGCTATCCCCTTATTACCTTCATAGAAACAGCTATCAAACTCAAGGAGAAAAAAATAGAAGCAAATTATTTGCATGAAAGCATCAGTGAAAACTAATTTTAGCGCTGGTCATGTGCTCTTTTTCTTCAATTCTTTGTTTACTTTTCAGAGCATAAATTTTATGCTTGGTGAATATTAGTAATTCTAATGAAAAAGCTAAATAGATCCTGCAAACCTAAAAGTTGAACACCCTAGCTTAGCATTTTAGAGGAAAAAATGCACCCATCTGAAGACACTAGAGATTAAACATTCAAAGATCATAAAACAGAAGTTTCATTTTTAAGACATCATTTGTCTATGATTACTTGAATAGACTTTTCACTAATTTTTATATTTTTTTAAAACTTTTATTACTAACCTAAGTTACAATTATGTCTGACTCTTAAATATATATAGAAGTATCAGATGGTAGTAAACTGGAAAAAAAAGTGTCAACAAACCTAGCTATAATCATTAACTAAGAACCAAAACTATTACATGCCTTTATTTTAAAATGCTAATTAAATAGTATAATTAAACATGTGTTTTCAAGAATGTTTCTTCACTGCATATATTTTTTGAAATGCCTATATTCTTCTCAAAATATATTTCTCTAATATTGTTTTACCTGTTATGTAGGCATGAACTTTCCATAATATCTGTAAATGATTCAGCTATAGGCCTAGACAGCTAACTAAATGAATCACAACCACAAAAAGTGATTCAAACATTGGAGCTAACTGCTGTGTACTATACTGTATATAAAGCTTTTCTCAGCTTTGTTCCCAATCATGTGACTGTCAGTCAACCAGGCTGTCTTAAAGTACACAAAGGCAGGCAGAAACAATTGTTTAATATCACAAAATATGGTCTTTCTGTCCTCACTGAGATTATTCTGTAACTCAATTGTTCTACTTTTATAGCATGACAAGATTAACCTATCCATAAAAATTAAGGACTTGGTCAGACAAATGGGGTTGTTTTTTTTACAGGTAGTCGACTTATGATCAAGATTGAGACTAGAATCTTGGTTGTTGAGTGAAGCAGTCGTTAAATGAGATGCCTACATGACCACTTTGCTTAACGACTGCAATCTCAGCTCTTCCATTTGTGGTCCTTAAGTAGATGACATTAAAGAACTGCCTGCCAAAGGAGGGCAGGCAGCTATCCTCTGCGAGCAGAAGGGAAGACGTGCGGTAAGGTGCAGGAACGGAGCTTTGATCTTCAGAATCATTTCGTTTGTCCAGCCCAACACAAGGAGTTCCCCTCCCCTCCATGCATGAAAGGGGACTCCTGCACTGGGCTGGAGAAACGAAGCTTGGATCTTTACAATCCATGCATCGTTTCTTCAGCCCAGCAAAGGAGTTCCCATTCCCTCCCTGCGCTTTGTTTCTGCAGCCCGACAAAGTCAATGGGGAGGTTGGCATGGAAAATTGAAAGCTGCCAACACCTAGAGAAGTTTGCAAATGGTGATCAAATAATTGTGAGGGGCTTGGCAACTGGTCTTAAGCATGAACAGGTTGCCAAGCACCCAGATCACCATCACATGATTTGGGGGGGGGGGCGTAGGAGTGGCAAGATGCTTTACAATGACTGAAAGTGCTTTACAGACTATCAAGCCTCCCTTTGCAAGCTGTTGTAACTTCAAACTGTAATTAAACGACTGATCGTAAGTCAAGGACTACCTGTAATTAAGTATTACTATTTACTTATTTATTTGCAGGGCTTCTATGGCACTCTAACAAAAATATTAAACATATTTAACTGTATTGGAACAAAGATATTCAATTACCCTGTTTTGATAATTGTGTTACATACAAAACATATTTGTTAAATTGTCAGGTTGCTATAAATTCATTCTATCTTTGGATGAGAAGAAGTGACAATAAGAAAACTCTTGTATCTTCCAAGGGTAGGTTTTAATTTCTGATCTCATACTGCTTGTCTGTAACTCTTCTCCTGAGCTTGAAATGCCTTTTCAGAGTATGCACAGCCCCATCAGCTCTGTCGTTCTAATCTCAGGAGAAGGCTTTCCTTGAGTTTGTCATGTAATGTTTACAAGGTACTAAAAATACTTTTAAAAGTTCTCAAAACTATAAAGATTTTTTAATTTCCCTTCCAGCTCAGAACAAAGATAAGTTTGTCAAGTTTATGAAAGAAACATATTCACTTTGGCAAATTAAACTTGATGATTATGATACAATGACCAAATTCATATATCATGTAAGCCATTATGTAGTTGGTCTGAATCAGCATACTGCATGAAACCAGTAGTTGAGGTTTTCAAATCACGCTTCAATAGCATGTTTGCACCAACCCCAAACAAGTTATATCATTACTGTAATGAACTCAACAGATGAAATCTTGATTTTTTTAAAAGTGGTATATTTATTTCTGGGCCAATCCAATCAATTGATTGATGGAAGGTTGCAGAAATTCATTTTGCTATTTTGGGGGATTATAGTACCAGGAAGATTGACTGCCCCCCTAGATTAATGTTATATAAATACAGAACATAAAATTAACAATTTTAAAGTCATAATTACCATCTTGAAAAATAATTACATGCATTAACTAAGCAATTATTCAGTTATTACACAGCCTTCCAAGGCAGCTGAGCTAAATAGCAGCCAATCTATTATTGAGGCATCAATAGTATTATGGGACATTCAGGCACAACTGAAGAGATAGTCAGGTGACAATATATACAGTAAGTAGTTGATTTGAAAGTGGGACAACTTTGTTGCAGATTTATTGTTTATTCAGTCAATTAAGGCATGCTTAATCAAACTAAGACTTAAACTTGACATTTGTCAAATTTTTGTCACACTGCCTGAGTGTTCACTTTATTGTATATTTCATTTCAAAAAATTAAATTTGACAATCAAATATATGGTGAAATTTACATTTTAAATACTGCAGTAATTACAATGATGGGAATAATTGGTTATTGGTGTAAATATAATGGCCTTTTAACTACAGGCAATTATGTGACCTGTAACATATTATATTTGAGACAGATTACAATCCATGAGCTTAATTTAAAACAAGAATTAAGAACCTTTCTTTTGCTGAATTACATAGCCAAACTGACTGAATCTACTTCATATAGCAGCTTTGAAACAACCTCACCCATACATTTAAAGCTTTTAAAAAATCTTGACACAAATGAAATCTTGATTTTTTAAAAAGTAGTATCTGAATACAGATAGTCCTCAACTTACAATCATATTTGAGCCTAAAATTTCTGTAATAAAGCAAGGAATAGAAGATATAACAGAGGAGACACCATTTAAAAGAATTAAAGCATCTATTGCCATTAACTGACTCAGTGTTAAAAAGAAGAGTGCGCCTGCAAATTGCTATACTTCTTTGCTTGCTGACATTTTTCCAACTGTTTGTCCATCAATTCAAAAAGAAAAGGCATCTGGTCTTAATTGTATTGATTTTTAAAATCCTATAAATCAGTGTATTTGAATCCAAAATGTACACTATGTTATAATCTGAAAGAGAATTTTAACAAAATGTTGCACTGTTTGCATATGTCACTAGAAAAATTGTCTGCAATGTACCGTGTTTCCCCAAAAATACAACCTACCCCAAAAACAAGCCCTAGCCCGATTTTCACACCTGCGCCTAATAAGCCCTCCCCCCAAAATAAGCCCTAGTTAAGCCCCACCCACATCTGGCTGTATGAGGTGGGGTGAGGCACAGGTGTAAAAATCAAGCTAGGCCGGGGGTGTGTGGAGAAGCCCCATGCGCCCTGTACCCACTTACCTCGTTGTGACAGTGGAGCTGCTTGTGGCACAACGCTGTGAGGCTTGTCTCACTGGTGGAGCCGCTCGCAGCACACCATGAGGCTTGTTAGAATGCCGTGAGGCTCGTTGCGCCGGTGGAGCTGCTCGTGGCATGCCACGAAGCTCGTCTCACCGGTGGAGCCGCTTGCGGCACAATTCCGCAAGGCTTGTTGCACAGTGGAGCCGCTCATGTCAGAACGCTGCAAGGTTCATTGTGCTGGTGAAGCCGCTCATGTCAGAATGCCACAAGGCTCGTTGCGCTGGTGGAGCCGCTCGCAGCTGGTCCCTGCATGGTGTTATGCCATCACATGCATAAGCAGCGGCACCAGTGAGATGAGCCTCGCGGCGTTCTGCCACGAGCGGCTCCACTGGCACAAGCCTCGTGGCATTCTGCCACCAGAGGCTCCACCGGCGTGACGAGCCTCGTTGCACCGGTGGAGCCACTCACGGCAGAATGATACTAAGCAGGATTAATCGAGCTCTTACTCTCCCTGTTCTTAATGCAATTCTATATACTGTAGGAAACAAGTTATCCTATACATACATATGCATACATACACTCCAACAGCTACAACATCTGAAACATCTTTTCTGTGCTTGAAAATTAACCACATTCAAGCCTCCAAGTAATACCAGTATTTTAGTTTAGCCTGGGAAGTTAGAAGAATATCCCAGAAGGCGGCAAACCTCTATAGTGCTGCTAAGAATATTAATGGATACTTCCATGAAGACTTCACTAAGACTTGAACTCAACCTGAAGATGTTTGTTTTCCCTTTCCATCTCTATAATGAAATTACATATAATTTATTTGGAATATAAATCCCACAAAACTCTATGGTACATAGATCATTAATTTTTCTTTTTACAACTCTGTAATTCCTTAATTCAGAGTAGAGTTGGATCAACAGAATGCAGCTGAGTGTTCACTGGCTGGATGCCCTTCCTGACACCTACATGGAGTTTGCAGTAGATATTTTCTCTTTGCACCCTGAGAGAAACATTTGCCGTTACCTAGGATTGAACTCTCAACCTTCTGAATGGGAGGTGAGGTGAGCATCTTCACCACTAGGTCACCACACCACTCAGATCTTAATTTGATTAATAAGTAATAAATATAACTCTGCTACAAATAGTGATAGAATGAGAAAAAAATTCAGGAAATTCTAACTTAAGAGCAGGTCAGAAAATAGGCTTCTGTTTTTATGAACAAATTAAGACATTGGACAATTGCTCTGTGCAATATAAGCATTGCCAATGTCTAATAACAACGAACCAACAAAACTAGGCTTTTTCCCCACTGAAACACTTATGAATCATGACAAAATAATACACAGCTAACAGGATATCATTTTGCACGAGCTTAATTTGCATTATATTAATGTAACCTTTAATAAAAATTTATAATTGTAGACAGACTATGGTAAAAGAGAATTGGCTTGGATTTTTGCTGTTTTTAATTCTGCTTAGATTATATGCTATTCAGAACCAATTGAAAGAAAGTGATAAATAAAACAATGAGCTAATTAGTTTCTAATGCTCATAACTGATTAGCTGAAATACCTTCACTGGAAAGACAATAGTTAGGTTCTCCAAAGTTGGGAGATTCCAGGTAGCTTACATGAACTTGTTATAAAGGAGTCCCAAATATTTTTGTCAAAAATTTAAATATATATTTCATTTTAGTCATGAAAGGAATCATACAAAGTTTTATATCACTTATGAAAAAACAATTTGTCTGCTGCTGTTGGTGCCTTAGATATTGCTCTGAGGGGAGAAAGAATTCACAATTAAATGCTGCATTCAGAGAAAGTGAAAATGAAGAAAACCAAAAGTCCAGGTTGCATTTACTAGTGGTGCAGTCTTTACAGGTTTTTAACTATGATAAATTAAGTGCTTCATTTACACTTGCTTATATATGAAATAAAGCAAGCACAATATACATTTCCAGTGTTCTTCTATACAATGGGTATAATTTCTTTGGTATTGCCTTAGACTATACTACTGAGGAAGCAGAGATTTAATATTAATCTGAGGACCCAGATTGTTAGGGGTTAGGATTAGGGTAATGCTGTAAACCGCTTAGAGAGGGTTGTAAAAGCATTGTGAAGCTGTATGTAAGTCTAAGTGCTATTGCCATTATTTATTCTTCAAGCTTACATGGCATATCAAAATAGCAGACAGATGTGACAAACAAATACTAAGGTTATGTCTTTGCTGAATGTACTAGTATGCAGCATGTAAAGTAGCTATATCCTAAACTAACCAGAGTCTGGAATTGTGCCTTCCAGAAAAAGATTGTGGCTCAGTAGGAGAGTGCATGTAATAGATTCTTAGCATCATCAGGAAAAGTTGAGAAAATTTCCTGTCTGAAAAACTGTTGCTCATTTTAATGGACTATTTAATCAAAATGTGGTGTACTGTAGTACAAAGCAGCTTCAGATAACCTTTCACCTTAACATAACAGATAATGGTCCTCTACTTACATATATGCCTGGTTCACATAACATGCTGAATTATAATGTAGTTTTTTAATGGTTATCACGTGGTTTATTTAGCATGTTGTAAAAACCCAGCTGACCCATGTATTAAATTGGTTAAACTAACTTATAACTGAACATATTGCATAAACTCAGCAAAACACACTGAACTAGGGGCCATTCATCAGCAACCCAAGAAATCCCAGCAGAAAGTTTTGAGAGCTAGTTCATTCTCTTATGCGAAAGGTACTTTCTTTCACCCCAATCTCTTTTCTTTTGCCTAACTTGGGAAAGGAACAGGTTTTTCTTGCTGTTTAGGTTCACAACAGCCCCTATATTTAAAGACTGTTCAACAACCCTGATCTCCAAGCCAAAAAACATTTATGGACTGTTTGTCAGTACGCTTACAGAGGAAACCTGAACAAAGAAATTAATAGCATTCTGCAATAGCGTTTAATAAGAGAAATACTACACAAACATGGGTTAAATTTAGGAATTTTGTGCGCGCAGCACAATTTAAACAAATGACAGCAGCTGTTACCCCTCAGTGAAGGTCATTAAAATTACTGCCTCCAAAACTAGTATTATAATATAGCAAATGACATGCAGCAAGCTTTTCGGGAAACCAAGTTGAACAAGGAGATGATGCTGGTTATCTGAAACGCCAACTTTGTTTTGTTACTGTAAAAGGTCGCTTTTTCGATCGCAGTTCCTCTTAATTTAATCGGGTAAATCAGAGGAATCGTAAAAAGGCACTTGGAAATCTAAATGTGAAAGCACTCTTAAGGAAGTCATGCAAATGCGTATTTAAGGTTCAACATGTCCACACTCACTGCCTGCCAAAGAGAAAACGACTAGAGAACCCGGCCACAACCCGGGACAAATTCCTTCGCAAATCATCCCTTCCCACAATGGTCCCGCGGAGCTGCAGCTGTCCCAAGCAAAGAGCGGAGTTCCGGGAGGGCTGGGCGCTTACTTGCATAGATCCTGGTAACTGAAGGAGTCCTGGGCCGCTAAGGTAGTGGAGAGGTCTCCCTTCTGGCCCGGGAGAAGAAGCAAGAAGAGGGCAGGCAGCCAGCGGAGCCGGAGGGCAGCAGCCCCGCACGCTGCGGCGAACGCGACGACGCGTCCCATGGCAGGCCGAGGGAAATCTCCGCGAAGGTTACTCGGCTAACATGAGCGAGCAGAAAGCGAGAAAGCGCACTGGCGGAAGAGTCATGTGACTCCCTCTCGCCCTCCCCTCCCTCCGCGCAGCGCCTGTCACCTGACAGACCCGGAGCCTGTCACGTGCTGGTAGTCATGTGAGGCGAGGCGCGAGGGTGACGGAAGCGGCGGTGGGGGGGGGAGGCAGGTGGCGCAATCAGGGGAGGGGCGCCTCCTCGCGCTTCTTGAATGGGCCTTCGGACTCTTTCGCCTGGGCGCGGCTTTGGTTGGCGCGGTTTAGAAGGAAAAATCTCCTCGGTTTCCTCGGCTGGGAAGGGCTCGTTGGTGCCTGCGAGACGGCTAGAAAGACTTAGAGTTAGAACTTACTTAGAATAACTGTATTGTCGCTTAAACGTACACCGGTCGACATACATTAAAATGAAATTTTGTTGCATACAGCTCTCAAAGGGTCACCACTTCCAATATACACTACATAAACATGATAAATAAATATGCATATACCCACATATATGACACACAGAAACAACACAGTCTAGTTCGGATGTATTACATGTACATGGCGAGAAAAGCGAATCTTGCGAGTTTACCAGAGGGATGACATAGGGAACAAAGCTGTTACAGAATCTGGTAGTCCTGCTAGAAATAATTTGAAACCTCCTCCCAGAGGGGAGCAACAGAAACAGACCGTGAAGTGGGTGTGTGGGGTCTCTAACAATGCTTTGAGCTCTAAGCACTTAGTGATTATAAGCAGTATCCTGCATAATGGGAAGCGAGCTTCCTATAATCTTCTCTGCTGTCGTTTCCACTCTCTGAATGGACTTTCTGAGGCACTGCTGCCACCAAACCAAACAGTGATGAGGTTTGTTAAAACGCTCTAAGTTGTGTCTCTGTAAAAAGTGGCCAGGGCAGAAGGAGAAAGATGTGCTCTCCTCATCCAACGTAGGAAATGCAGATGTTTGCACGAAATGCATGAAGGAGCAAGCCGCAGGCTTAAAGAGATTCAGCTCTGAGGGGAAGCCATTGCTCCAGAGAGCGGTGTCCTTTACCGAAGGCGCTTCTGTTGAATAATGGTGCAGATTGAACGTACTTTAAAATTAGGAGTGCTGCTGGATTATTGCTAGCCCCATCGTAATAGATGGGTATTTTGTTTATTAGGGTGGCTGGTCAGATGCCTCTGGAATGTCCCAGAGGGAGGTGCAAACACAATTTCCTCCTGTAATTGGTATTTGAAGGAATATTACCCTTAACTAGATGCTTCAAAATTATTATTTGTTTGAACTATCCTTTACAAAGTAACACCATCCAAGTTAGTGGCCGTCATTTATTTGAGTTAGCTGAATTATAGCCCCATAGGGAGATAGGCAGCAAGTAAATTTAACAAATATAATAATTATGTGCTGTGTGAAGAGATCCAACCAGTCACTTTCCTCATGTGACTTTTGTCCATGTGATCACAAATGGATATTGTATTATATTACAGGACTTATTAATTTAGGGGTTTTTCCTACACTGAAGCTAGGCATTACATATTGAATACGATATGGTGGTTAGGAACTATTTGCATAACACTTGTGATGTATAAATCTATTATTTGTTTGCATAACATGCTAAGCTGTAATGTGATTTGCTTCTTTGTGGCCTTTGAAGTGTATAAACAAAAGGCATACAGTTTATATAAACATCCTCACAATGTGTTCAATTACAGTATACTTAATAAGTATGTATTTTTTGGCTTTTCTCATCTTTGGATCCTTGCCAGTACATTTCTTGGATTCAGTCTAGTGTGCTATGATGCAAGCAACATGATGTTATTTCTTGATAATTACATTTTTTGCAACAGCATTCTGTACCTTATAGGAAACAATTGGGCAAGCAACATTTGTACACATCTGTGTCCTTTTTTGCCTCTTGTCTGAATATTGTGGAAAACATGTATACCTATACAATTCTGGCTTCCAAGAAGATGGAGCAAAGATAAAATAGTAGATCTAACTGCCTGAAAGTTCAAAAAAATTCATGAAGATGCTGATGGGCTCAGCATTTCTAGGTAGGGGGGTGGGCAGGATATCAAGGTTACACACAAATGGTTAGAATGTATTTCTTTTCCTAGAATCATTTGGGTGCCCTATAATGCCTTTTAGTGATGGCCTTCTAGTTAGCTGTTTATACAAATATAAATTAGGCGATCTGCATTTTTCCATGCTGTATATTGAAATTTGTCAACAGAAAATACCCATATGAGTTTCTCAACAATAAAATAATTGTACTATAATGCACATTTCAGAATAGCAGGTTTTATGAGTTCTCAAGTTGAGAATTTTCCAATATTAGAGTTGTGGTATCTCCAAATTCCAGGATGCCTAGCTAGGAATCTTATACAACATTTGTGAGAATTTCCATTTAACTTCACAGAATGCTTTCACTGAACTCTGCCATTCTTGACTTTGTTCAAGAATAAAAAGGCTTACAGAAGAAAAGCATTATCATTATTATGAAATCAGGGCACGTACTAGTAAAATACCATGAAAAATTGGGGGCAAACTACAGCCCTTTCAGGAGGCTGTAAAAATATTTCAAATTATGTCATTCTTCTTCCTTCACTTTTTGAAATCACTTTTTTATTTTTCTAGTTATTTGTAAATACATTAACCATGGTGAATTACCTCCTTCATTGTGCAATTCCTGTTGTACTTTTAATCTGTTTTCTGAATCTGGATAAATCATATTTGTATAAGTAATTAAATCTGTTTTAATATAATTGTTCTTAAACTAAAAGGCATTTGATGGTAAATTGCATCCAGCTTTGGTTGCCATGATATAAAAAAGACGTTGAGGCTCTAGAAAGAGTGCAGAGAAGAGCAACAAAGATGATTAGAGGATTGGAGGCTAAAACATATGAAGGATTGTTGCAGAAATTGAGTATGTCTAGTTTAATGAAAAGAAGGAGTGGGGTGACATGATAGCAGTGTTCCAATATCTAAGAGACTTCCACAAAGAAGAGGGGGTCAACCTATTCTCCAAAGCACCTGAAGGCAGGACAAGAAGCAATGGATGGAAACTAACCAAGGACAGAACCAACCTAAAACTAAGGAGAAATTTCCTGACAGTTAGAACAATTAATCAGTGTAGCAACTTGCTTCCAGAAGTTGTGGGTGCTGCAACACTGGAGGTTTTTAAGAAGAGATTGGACAATCATTCTGAAATGATGTAGGGCAGGGATCCCCAAACTTGGCAACTTTAAGACTTGTGGACTTCAACTCTTGTGGACTTCAAGACTTGTGGACTTAAACTTCAGCTATGCTGGCTGGAGAATTCTGGGAGTTGAAGTCCACAAGTCTTAAAGTTGCCAAGTTTGAAGACCTCTGGTGTAGGGTTTCATGCCTGAGTAGGGGGTTGGACTTGAAGACCTCCAAGGTCCCTTCCAACTCTATTATTATGCTATTAAGTTAATGATAACATTTGTGGATTTATTCTGGCTTTTAAGAGATTCTAGATTTTTAACAGGTTTTGTCTTATAGATATATCCCTTTAAATTATTCTCTTTTGTTTGTATTCTTGTTAGCTGTGAAGTCTATTAGCTAGACCTCCTCCTTCCATTACTGATGTTCTATTGGAGATCTTTTTATTTATTTATTTATTTATTTATATTTATTTAAATAATTTATTATTTCCAATGAATTCTAATAA
>QLTV01002425.1:1188220-1199166 GCA_003457575.1 Thermophis baileyi
GCACAAATGCCATAAGATTTTAGTTTTAGAAGTAGTTTGTCATGTACCACTGAGTCAAAGACTTTGCAGAAGTCTATGTAAATTGCGTCTATTGCTTTGCCCTGGCCGAGTTGTGTAGTCCATATGTTTTTACAATGTAGAAGTTGTAGATTGCAGGATAAATTTTTCCTGAAACCAAATTGTTTGTGAGAGAGTAGGTTGTTTGTCTCTAAATGGAGGGTAATGGATTGGTTAATGATTGATTCCATGACTTTGCAGGTGACGCAGCATAAAGAGATTGGTCTGTAATTTTCAACTAGGCTGGGGTCTCCCTTTTTGAAGATAGGGATGACCGTGGCTAGTGACCATAGGTTGGGTAGGGAGCTGGTCCTGAATCTTATTCATTTTGTTATCCATGATAGTCAACTATAGTATACAAGGGGGAGAATAAATGGCAACAACATTCCTATGAAATAAGCAAAAAGGTGAAATCTTGTTCATACTGACACCAATCACTATATCTCTCCATCACCTTTTACCTCGGGAAACCAGTCTTGTTTTTTCTTTTACCATATATTGCTTTGCACATTGCCTTTTGTTCTATAAACTTCCCACATCTTTCTTTTTGAGGATCTTGTCAACTCCATCCAATCAAGACATTTTCAGTCTTCCCTTCCTCTCAACCTATTCACTTTTCCTTCTAATGCTTGTTTTGCAACTTGACCCTCACTGTCATGACTAAATGACAGTGTACTTTTTTTGTACTCTGTTGGTTACTCTAGTCTGCCATTTGTTCCTGGAAAAAACAGGAATGGCAAAATACAGTAGGTCTCAAGTCATAGGAACTGCTAGATTCTCACTGAGTTTAGTAACCGTATGTACTGAAACAGTAAAGGGGGAACTTAGATTACAAAAAATTTGACAACTGGGTATGTTGTAAGCAGGAAAGTGCACAGAATTTATTTCCTGCTTCTCGGGATGTTATCCCCAGTGAATGCAGCCATTACAGAAAGCACTATGATAACAGTACAAGAATTGCATAGGTTTATTGATTCAGAGCTTCAACACTGTTGTCTCTTTAATACATTTCTCAGCCCAATTTATTAAAGTTATACATAGTTGATCAACACAATTTTCCCAAAATAAACAAAGAGGTTATCTAAATTAGTAATTAAATCGTTATCAAAAATTGTCATACAGTTCCATGATTTCAAAAATGTTTCCTAAGATGAAAAACCTAGTGAGAAAAATAGCAAGAAAAATAGCAAACTTTATAGACTGGAGTACCTTTGTAAACTAAGTGCATCCGTGAGTGCACACATGTGCACACACACCATTAATTACCAGAGCTGCTATTATTCTATTTGATAAATCCACAAAAAATGCTGTTCTGGGTTCTTACAATTGTCTGGAATTGAATGGGGTGTACTGAACCTTCCAAAAATGTTTGCAGAATTGGAAAGCAATGTGCATGGGCAATGCTACCTTATTCAAAACATCTTATTAAAAACACTTGCATTCAGCAGGTAAAAGCAGCTAAAATTAAAAGTGCAAGGCGAAAATAGTAGTGAGAACAGCACTCAGTGCAAAGTCCAAGCCATCAGTTTGCACAATGAAATGATAATTCATTGTGCAAAGGACAATGTTTCAAATACTGGAATGCTTCTTAGACCTCAAAAGTTTACTTAAACAGAGCTCCTTTCTTTGTAAGTTGACACTTCTAATGAAGTCCTGCAAACTCCAGTGCAAAACACATGAGAAAGTTTTAAAAAATTCTCAAAAAATGCTGTTCATCTTTGACATTTCTTGAAGACTATCAGCATAAGATGGAATTTATTTCAGCAGAGTCTGTCTTAATTCCTTCTTAAAAAATCATTTGGCCTAAATAACTGGGAGGGCAAAAGCACTTTAAAAAAAAATAGCATATAGGTCATATTTTCATAGTTTTTCCCAAACATTCCTGACACATTTGGGCAGTTGGCTCACTGTGTCACCCCTTCAATGTAAATCAGGCTTGGAAGTCAATGCCACATAAATCAGTACTACTTTTACTGTAAAGTAATAGTAACAGAATCTTACAAGACTTAATGTGCTTCCTGTTACGTACGGACGTACGTAGCCCAGATTTGCATGGCCGCCACTGATTGGCTAATCTAGCGGTGGGAAAAATAAACCGCTGTCAGTGGCCGGCTGGCCTGCCGGAGCTCTTTAAATAGAGAGCCCCAGCAGCCTAGCCGGCAGTTCGTATTGCTAGCGGCTAGGGAAATAAAAGGTGCTGAACACATTCGCGTCCTGCCTCTTCTTCCCATGACCCGAATCTAACACTGGCGATGAAGGTGGGATCCTGAAGAAGGACAAAGGGACCATTGTTCCACTTCATGGCATCCACAGCCATCTTGATAGCAAAGATCGACCCTGCTCCGGCCAACCTGAGGATGGCTACTCAAACTTCCCCTGCACCAGCAATCTTCGATACGAAAACGGAGGAATGGCACACATACATGAGCCAATTCCGAATGTTCCTGGAAGCCAACAACTACCAGGATCTACCCGACAACAGGAAGAGAGCCCTCTTCCTCACCTACTGCGGCACAAAAATCTACAAGATGGCACAGACCCTTGTAGTGCCTGCAGATATAGAATCCATTTCCTGGACAACGGTCCAAAGTACCTTGAAGGACCACTATGCTCCGGCTGCCACCCCCATGGTGAGCAGAAACAAATTTTATCATCGGTGCCAAAGAGAAGGTGAGACCATAAACGACTTTGTGGCTAAATTGCAGGAAATCACGAAATGCGAATTCATCAATCCCGAAGAGATGATGAAGGATAGAATCCTTTTAGGAATGAGGGACCTCAATCTCCAAAAGAAACTACTGGTGAGACGAGGAGTGACTTTCAAGGACGCAGTGGAAGAAGCGAGAGCGGCTGAATCCTCTGACAACTCAGTAGCTGACATCTGGAAGGCGAGCGGGGTGCATCAAACCCACCGAGAGCCCGACTGGATGACCGAGGTCCCCGAGTATGAGGACGAATCAGAAGAGGAGGAAGCTGTGCACCGCGTCCATCCCAACAAACGGGTAAGCCCCAGAGACTATGATCCTAAGCAACCACGTTGTTCGGGTTGCTGGGAGCCCATGCCAGGGTGGCTTGCCGTTTTAAGGACACAATCTGCTGCCAGTGCCAGTGAAGAGGCCACATAGCCAAGGCCTGCAGAGCCACCCAGCCGATATCCTATCAACCCAAACCAACCATGGGTTCAGGGAGACTGGGGCAAGCCAGACCTGGCTTCCAAAGGAACAGGCGCCGAGAAGACCAATACCCAGACAATCGGGGGATCTACCACACCACCGTGGGTCACTCTGATGTAGGCAAGGGGGACAAATTCCACGTAACGATCCCCATAGAAGGAACCCCCTGTAAAATGGAACTAGATACCGGGTCTGTCTTTACAATCATGTTGTGGGACACCCTAAAGTGCATTAGACCAACTACATTAAGGGGACACCTCAAGCCGCAACCTATAATGGTGAATGATTTCCAGGGGAACCCCATTCAAGTGCTGGGCCAAGCCGACATTCACATACACTTCAAGGGGTTCTCAGGCACGCTACCTCTGACCGTCGTCATGGGGAACAGGCCCACACTGCTGGGCGTGGAATGGTTCAAGCTGTTGGGAATCCACATCACTGGGATCAACCAAATCAAGGGGGACGAACTGGACCAACTACTGGCGACTTTTGAGGACGTGTTCGACGGGAGCCTAGGTAAATATACAGGCAAGCCTATTTCATTTAACCTAGACCCCAGTGTCACCCCCATAAGACTCAAGCCTCAGAGGGTCCCATTTGCTTTGTGGCCCAAGGTAGACGAGCAATTGGATAAGCTCATTGCTCAGGGAGTCCTAGAGCCAGTCGATCATGCCACGTGGGAGACCCCAATAGCCACAAGCCAGATGGGTCCATTTGCGTCTGCGCAGATTATAAATGCACAATCAATAAAGCGTTGCAACAAAGTGCATACCCAATACCAATAGTGCAACATCTGCTGCATTCATTGGGAAATGGCCAGATATTTGCGAAATTGGACTTGGCCCAGGCCTATCAGCAATTACCGGTGGACGCTGCCACTGTGGAGGCCCAAATTATCATGACTCACAGAGGGGCATTCAAATGCAAACGACTGCAGTTTGGAGTCAGCGTGGCCCCGGGGTTGTTCCAAAGCATGATGGAACGATTGCTGCAGGGCATTCCGGGAGTAGTCCCCTATTTTGACGATGTCCTCATATCGGTAGAATCCAAGGAACAGCTCATGGGCCGGTTAAAAGAAACCTTGGGAAGGTTCCAAAAAAGGGACTCAAGGTAAAAAAGGAAAAATGTAAAATCGGCGTAAAAAGAGTTGAGTTCCTGGGATATCTCATCAATGGGTCAGGCATCCATCCCACGGATAGTAAAGTAAAGGCCATCAAAGAAGCCCCGATTCCAAGGAATAAAACTGACCTACAAGCCTTCTTAGGATTACTGAACTTTTACAGTATTTTTCTAAAACAGAAGGTGACCATCGCTGAGCCACTCCACAGACTACTGGGGAAGATGACCACGTGGACATGGGGACAAAGAGAGGACGAGGCATTTACAGCCGTTAAAGAACTGCTTTCATCCGACAGCGTCCTCATCCAATACAATGAAACTCTTCCCCTACTGCTAACATGTGACACGTCCCCCTTCGGAGTCGGGGCAGTCCTAAGCCACCGCCTACCAAGCGGCTCAGAAGCACCCATCACGTACTATTCAAAAACATTGTCCCCAGCCGAGAGGAACTACAGCCAGCTGGACAAGGAAGCACTGGCTGCAGTCGCTGGAATTAAACGCTTCCACGAGTACTTGTATGGTCGGAGATTCGAACTTATCACCGATCATAAGCCACTGCTGGGACTCCTCGCTGGAAACCAACAGACTCCAAACTACATGTCCCCCAGAATGATAAGATGGTCCATCTTCCTAACGGGGTACGACTACAAACTGGTGCACTGCCCCGGAAAGACCATCAGAAACGCAGCCATTGCCCAATGCCAGAATTCGTGGAGGACCCCGCACCAGTGGCAAACATGTTATTGATTGACATTGACAGAACCAGCCCAGTCACATCGAATGAGATCGCAGAACACACAAAAAGAGACAAGGTGTTATCCAAAGTCATGAACTGGGTGTTAAGGGGGTGGCCACAAGAAAAGACAGGGGACGAGTTTAAAGGGTTTCAAAATAAACAACTAGAACTGTCAGTACTCAAGGTGTGTCTACTATGGGGGGAGAGAGTTGTTGTTCCCCAGAGCTTGAGGAAGCAAGTACTAGAAACGTTGCATGTGGGGCACCCTGGAATTGTGCGCATGAAAGCCCGAAGTTATATTTGGTGGCCCAACCTGGATCAAGACATTACAGACTGGGTTGCCACCTGCATGCCATGCCAGGAGACGTGGCCAGATCCTCCATGCACACCACCCCAGGAATGGGAGGTCCCCAAAGCCCCATGATCAAGAATCCATATTGACTTTGCTGGACCTATGGGGGGACAAACATTCCTGATCGTGGTGGATGCATACTCGAAGTGGCTGGAAGTCGTGACAATGCCCACTATAACAACAGAAGCAACCATCAGGGCATTACGACGGATATTCGCGACCCATGGTCTACCTGACGTCCTCGTCTCAGACAACGGGCCACAGCTCACCACAAAGAGTATGGAGTCCTTCCTGGCTGAACAGGGAATAAGACATGCCTTGGTGGCGCCGTTCAGTCTGGCGAGCAATGGTCAAGCTGAAAGCATGGTGAGACTGACCAAGGAAACACTCAACCAAATGGGCCTGGGAAACTGGCAAGAAAGAATCGACCAATTCCTGCTAGCTCAACATATTACACCCAGCGGAGCCACTAACAGAAACCCAGCTGAGCTATTAATGGGATGGAAATTAAGGTCCCAACTGGACAGGCTTAACCCAAACTATCACCCTGAGACACCCTTGGATTCCACCAGGCCAACCAGGGCTTTTGAAATAAATGATCTGGTGTTCGCCCACAACTATGCGGGGTACCCGAAGTGGGTGAAAGCCAAAATTGTGACAGTCACAGGACCAAAGTCCTATCAGGTTGAGCTGGATGATGGGCGAATCTGGCGGAGACACATAGACCAACTCCGCCGGAGGGTAGGAGAGTCAGGGTTATGACACCCCAACGAACCGCCGCCACGAACAGGCTCCAGACAGAACAAAGAACAACACGGGTCTCCGCCCCAAGGAGCATACACAACAGGCAAGCAAGAGGATGATACCAGAGAACCAGCCCTGACTACACGAGACCAAGATAGCCTGCTCTCAAGCCCGGACGAGGTGCGTGGACACTTACCTGGAGCTGCCGGAGTCCAGCGGAGCCATCAGGAGCAGGTGGATGTAGACACCAGGCCGGAGACTGCCACGCCCAGCCGAGGATTCCAGGTGGTTCTACCGATAGAGCCAGGAGAGGCAACAGGCACGACCGCACAGACCGGAGATCCAGGAACAACTGACTCGCGCAGGCCCAGTAGGACAATTAGATGTCCCGCCTACCTGCGGGACTATATAACGTTTATCCACAGCCGATTGGACAATCCTCATTCTAGGAGGGGAGGGGTGTTACGTACGGACGGACGTAGTCCGGATTTGCATGGCCACTGCTGATTGGCTAATCTAGCAGTGGGAAAAATAAACCGCTGTCAGTGGCCGGCTGGCCTGCCGGAGCTCTTTAAATAGAGAACCCCAGCAGCCTAGCCGGCAGTTCGTATTGCTAGCGGCTAGGGAAATAAAAGGTGCTGAACAAGTTCGCATCCTGCCTCTTCTTCCCGTGACCCGAATCTAACACTTCCCCCACCCCTCCCTCCATCTTTGTGTGAACTAGTCAGGGACCTAAGACATTTACACATATATTCTTGTCTCAGGCTCCCTTTAACTGGCCATTGCATTGGTAGTAGCTCTTATTTCTGCCCCTATGCCTAGAAAGAAATCAAAATGTTGTCTAAATATGCATCAGTCCAGAATGCCCAAAAATACCTCGTTCATGAAATATCAAGAGTCAATTTGAAAAACCCAAAATCATTGCTATATGTTCAAATCTCCCCAACTTGTGTCAAAGGCTATTAAGTATTAATACGCGTCCTTTCTCCAAGTTAAATTGTAAGGTCCCTCCTCAAATCCAATTTAATAAATCCAATTGTAATTTTTAAAAAAAAAACCACAAGGTGTTTTTTTTTAGTTTTTCCAGATCAAAGTGAGTAGGGATCTTTAAACGTTAGAGAGTTCAACAATCTTAATTAATGAACCACTTTCTAAGAACCGTTATTTTTTCTTGACAAAAAGCAAGAAGATGCAGGTGCAGGAGATGGCAGAAGTCTACAAGATTCTTGATTCTGTATGTATGATACTTTGTAGCTGATTTGTGCAACAAAGTTTAGCAGAGCAAGATAGTACAAAGTACCTTAAATCACTACAGTACAAACATAAACTGCAATTATGCAGGGTGTTCACATTTTTTTTGTTTATTTTGTTGTATCGTGAATGCTTTTATTTCTGTAAAATAATCTGCAAGAATTATGTACCTAAAGCACTTTAAAACTCAAATTAACCAAGGGAACAGCTGTGGTATTTTATAACTAAGAAAAGAGCTTATTAGCTCCGAGCTGCAGAGGTTCAACCACAGAAATCATACAAAATGGGAAAAAGGGAATGAGCATAAAAGAGGTATAAAATCTCTTCTCATCCCCATACATCTCAGCTGTTCCAATTTTCTATAGATACAGTGTTGAAGTAATTCAGCTAAATTATCTGTGGTGCCTTGAATGATGCCATCTCTCAGTTCATTAAACACAGAAATGGTCATCTAATCCAGGGGTGTCAAACTGGCGGCCCGCGGGCCAGATGCGTCGCACACAGGCCACGCCCAGCCCAGCTCCACGAACGGGAAAAACATCGTGATACATCACGTGATGGCAACGTGATGCCGCAAGTTTGACACCCGTGATCTAATCTAAAGTTAATCCATTCCTGGAATACAGTTGCAACTATAATGAACTCTTGCATGTTCCTTGGTACAATCTATAAAATTTCCAATTATCAGGTGTTCTGGCAGTCTTCAAAAGCTTTGTTTAAACCTCTACATAAAATAGGTGTAGTTTTAGATACTTCAATCATGCGTTCATTGGTGCCTATGATAGGAACTGCTTATAAGTATGAAGAATCCAAGAACGTCACTCAAATACAACCTGTGAAAAACTCAGTTGGTTTCAGCGAAAAGTATAATTCACAATGAATGTTGAAAGGCTTAAAAAGATCTGGAGAGCCATCCTATCTATCTGTTAATGAACCTGAACTAGCATGGTCAGTGAAGTAGGAACAAAAGATGAATCCTGGTGCTCATTTTGACCAAATTGAGTATCATTTGAATAATTGTAAATTCATCAATCTGCCCATTTATTAGTTGATGGGGGGGGAAATAAAGTATTGGTTTAGAGCCATTTTGGTTTAGGCATCAGGTGAGAAACCAGGAGACTGAGTTCCAGTCTAGGCATGATGCTAGCTGGGTGACCTTGGGCCAGTTTCTTTCAGCTCTATGAATGAGACAATGACAAACCTCTTCTGAATAACCTTGTAAAGAAATCTGCAGAGACTAGTGCAAACAGTCCCCGGGAGTCAAAAACTACCTCAAAGACACACATGCAAAAAGTGGTTTAGCTGTTTCCAGTGGGTGAGCTGGAACACAGAAAAACTAGTTTCCGTTGTCAAGGAAGAATTGCCAAGATTAATGGCAAGTGCTCTGGAGTCTCTTACAGCCAAGAAAACTAAATTTTACAACCTCATTAAAAAAATTGATTGAAAGGGGGAAAGGAGATTAGGTTGCAGAATTCTTGGCAGCTGGATACTATACATTTATCTTAACCATTTATTTCTAAATTCTTTAGAAGCAGGATTCCTTGATTCTTTTGCTAAACCCATTGATGCAATGGTGAGGGGTGTATCCTCTTTCAGGTTTCATATAGTTTGGCAGGTGATGATAGCAGTTTACTCAAAGCTAAGTAGCTAAATAACAGACAAGCAAAAGAGCACAAAGTCAGAATCTCTTGCAAATAAAGCTTGCCCAAGTAGTTTCACTTTCCACAGGAATATGCAGAAGAGTAGTTAAAATACAATCCAAAATTGAAAGAAGCAAACCAGACTAATCAACCTGTTGAAAGATCAGAGCAGAGGGTAGAGGTTTCTTGTACAAACAGAATATACAGGAACAATACACCAAACAAAAGAAATTGGACGGTTGCTTCCAACAGAGAAATATGGGCCAGGACTGCCTCTTAAATGATGCTGCAACCAGTTAACTTCAGTTAAGGTGGTCAGTTCCTTGCTTGGCAAACTGCCACATTAAGTACCTCTGCTCTACTCTCCTGCTCTACTCATCAAGACTGAAGACTTGAAGGCTGAAGGATTCAACCGGAAGCGTCACGGTGAGACAGGCTGGGAAATAGCGATCTCCGATGAGCTTCGCAAAATCCAGTCTGACAAACCGCTGTCGGGGGGGTCTTCGGACTGGAACCATCCTGAAGTGACGGTGAAGAAGGAGAGGCATCTCGGATGACCTAGAGGAGTAGGCAAGTTCCTCAAATGGTCAGAGACAGCTCTTCAGACCGGCGGCGGGGGTGGGGGCCATTTTCGAATGACCGCTACAAAGCTGGGGCAACCGGACCAAGTTTATGTGCAGGAGTGGTGTTTGGATAAAGTGCTAAAACCGGGTGAGCAAGTTACCAACTCACAGGTAAAAGGCATATTTTTAATTTGGAATTTAAAAGGATTTCCCAAGCTGAAACAGCAGCTAATTGGCACCGGGGAACTGTACAGAGGAAGGGGGAAAAAAGGAGGCTAAATTTTTAAAGCCCAGGAAGATTACTTGTATCTTGGATATAATTTCAATTGGAGAAATATAAAGAATAGAAGAAAGAAATTTGCGAGAAAATCCTTTGTTTTTTGTGTGGATTTAAAGTTATTTTTTGATATCTTTGACAACCAGCTGGTGTGAGCAATTGCGGAGTAGAGAGTGCCATCTACTGGAGAAAAGAAAATATTACAACAATTTGTGGATTATAAGAGAAAGTGCAGCTGTCTAACCTTGGCTGTAAGAAGATAATGTGGAAAGGCTGAGAATTTTTAAGGAGTGTTTGTTTTGCCTGTACTGCTTGGCTTTGTGTTTTTACGGTTGTGGAGGATAATAAACTTTGGAATTGGATCGGATTGGACTATTATTTGAACTGGATACAATAGAAATTGAAAATAAAAAAGAGAGACTATATGGACCTTAAGTTTTAATTTTGATATAATATAAAAAGCTTAAATTGGCAATATGGAGATTTGGATGTATGAGGAATTATTTGTTATGCTAAAAAATGTGTGTGAAACTGTAAAAGGTGATAAAAAATCAGAAATTTTGTTGGAATACATAGATGAAATAGGAGAAGAGTCAGAAATTTTGCGGGAATATACAGAGCAGGAAATTGGAGAGGAGGTGGTAAAAGAGATAAATGAGGAACAAGAAAACAACACAGAAGAAGAAGGGACTGAAAGTAAAAAGCAATTTGATGATTTCACTGGGATTTTTAGTGGTAAGAAAAGAGTTGAGAGAGGGGAATAGCCCTTAAAAAAGAATCAATCAAAGAGTAAAATGGGAAATAGTGGTAAGAGATCAGAGAAAATTGGGGGGAGAACACACGAATATTAAACTCAGAAGAGAGAAAAAGGACTCAGTGAAAAGATATAAGATACATAAAAATAAAAAAAATAAAAAGAAATTAAGGGAATGGGATAAAAGGAGAAAATTAATAAGTGGAATTTTTGAGAGACCAAAGGAAAAGGGTTAAAAAGGGAAGGCAAGTGGAAAGAAAGAAAGAAAAGAAGGTTCATA